>VDFB02307968.1:39649-278355 GCA_007258455.2 Sequoia sempervirens | reverse complement strand
AGCTTACCATTTGTGGAGATTTTTCCTTCAGCCCCCTTAGCTCTACTAGCCTTCCTTCTAATTGAAATCTCATGAATAGTTCTTGGAAGTTCATCTCAATTGTTCCTAATGTAGTAAGCCATTGTACTCCCAAAACAATATCTGTTGCACCCATGGATATCGCATACATTTGGGTATCAAGTTGATAATCTCCCATGGATAATTTAATGCTATGGCACTTCCCAGAACAACTAACTATACCACCATCTACAATCAAAACCTGAAACTCTAGAGCTAGATATATAAAACAATTTAGATGAGTATCCAACTTTTTGTTGATGAAATTATGAGTACTACACGAATTAGATCCCAGCTGCTTTGTTACCTTCTAAGCTATTTAGGAACCCCACCACCTTGAGGAGTTTGTGGAGCACTGAAACCTAAGAGTGCATGAAAAGAAATGATTGGTTGAGAATCATGTGATTCCTCATTTGACTCCCTTTCATCCTCTAGTATGGGCTCCTCCTCTTCTTCCTCATTTGGACCTTCAATATAGAACAATTTCTTTTCACTGCATTTATGTGTCCTCGGTATATTTTCTATCTGAATTGAAACCTTACAATTCTTTGCTCTTTTCTCCTCAATTTGTTGTGGAGTCAACTTAGTAGGTTGTGTTGAATATCCTTTCTCTCTTATCACATTAGCCCCTTGCTTCTTAGGAATCAAATACTTCTCCTCTACATTGTGTGCTAAGATAAAAGACTCATTTATGGAACTAGGGCTAAACATGCGTACCTCATGTTGAATGTGATCCTTGAGACCACCCAAGAATAAGTGATTCAATTTTTCCTCCGTAATTGAATCCACCCTTAAGGATAGATTTTGGAATTGTTGAATATAATCCTTAATTGATCCTGTTTGTTGAAGTTAAGCTAGCTGGCTGAAGAAGTTGTTTGTGATGCTGTTGCTATATTGTGCTTGGAGTTCCTCTGTAAAAATTGAACATGAGACGGTGAGCCCCTTTTTACCTCAATGATTGCAAAGCCAACGATACCAAATGAATTGATCTGGCTCTAAATATAAGGAAGCCATCATGACCTTTTGTCCATTTGGGATTTGGTGTACTTCAAAAAAATTCTCCATTTGGTTTATCCATGTTAGAGGATCCTTACCATCAAACTTGTGCATATCCACCTTTGGAAATAAATTCCTAGATCCATAGGAGTACTAAAGCTTGTGTTAGTAGTAGTTGACCTAGAATTTTCACCTTGTCCGCTTGAGAACTCCTTTCTTGATTCAGCTATGTAGGTGCTTAACATGTTTCGCATGTCCGACATATCTCCTCTTAGGTCACACATATCCATCTTAATTGAGGAAATTTCTTCCTTGACCTTATTGATTTCTTCATTATGAGTAATATCCTTGATTGTTTCACCATCCTTATTAGGAGTCTTCCCCAGAGTGACAACATTCTTTTTACCCCTTGTTGCAGGCCCTGTCATGATGGAAACCACTAATATTGAAATAAATCACACAAATGAACCTTAAATTATCTAAAAATTTTACTGTAATCTACTTTAGTATGTCTTCAAAAACCCAATAAAAATTAGACTCCAATTCGACAAGATGTGCGAGATATGTAGATTCCAAAAATGGTGTAGAAACCCTAATTCTGCAATAATTCGGCAGATTCTGCTCCAATTATTTTGAAATCTATGCTGTAGCTTCTTCAATATGTTCTTCAAAACCCTTTAAAATTTTAAAAAAAAATTCTCCAAAATATGAAAGATATGCTCTTCCCAAAATCGCCTCCAAAATTGAGAAAAACCTTGCCTCTATAGTGCCAAGATCATGCTCTGATACCACTTGTTATGAAATAGCTTGCACAATAGAAGAATATGATATGAAATATGCTGAAAATACTTGATAATAACTAAGAATAACAAGCCACTTCGAGGGGGAAAACCTCCAAATATCTCTAATGAGAACACACTTCACAACTTGATGATGAAATAAGACTCACAACCTCCTATATATGCCTATTTATGCCAAGGATATCACCTAGGCCGACTTAGACACACCTATATAAGACTTAGGCTGGAAGCTAAAACAACTAAATAATAATATACTAATGATAATGTGACTTAATGAGAGGAGTTAAGATAGCCACAAGCCATTTATTCATAACCGATGTACAATAATATTAAAGAGTATTAATAGAGGTTTGTTGAACTTTGATACTCTAGGAGGCAGAGACATGTATGTGAAATGTGGAAGCATTAACCAAAAAAAACTTGATGCAGAGTAGGAGAACCAACTTGGAAGTTGTTGGTCACACTAGAGGGTGATGCTTATGGCTCAGGGTGGTGAGTTCATCAACCTTGCAATGTCGGAGGCCTAGGGGGTTTAAGGGTTCATTTACTGCTTATAGTGAAGTGAAAATGACATTGTCAAAAATGACAATAAAAAGATTTCTTAAAAAGCCCTAATTCAAGGGTTTGAGTGAACCCCATTCCTTTCGAACCCCACATTTTCTATTAAAAAATAGTCGTTTAGGGTTTGAGTGAACCAGGATATGAGGGGTTAGTGAACTAGGGGTTGAGAAAACCCTAGGGGTGAACGAACCCTCTAGTCAAGTGAACCCCTAAAGTCATTCAAACACTGAAAATGCCTTTTCCTTCCCTCAATGGAATTATAAGCTTGATTTAGTAGGTTTACCCAGGATATAGTGCTATTATAGAAAAGCTCAGCGCCCAAGTGGACTCACTATCAATGGACTAAGCTTCTCACAAATAATGAGAAAGTAGAAAGGAGGGGTGGCTACAGCCTGTGAAATGATACAATAACATCTACCATATGTTGGATTATAGGTTCAATGAGGGGTACAAAATAATATTCACACAAAATCTGAAACAATACTTTGCTCTACTCCTGAAATCTTCTCAACTTTGATTATATTTGCATCACACACATGTAGGTGAAAGCATAAATGTCATATGTCCTCATTATATATATAATTTGCTATCTCATCACACCATTATCATCATTATTCTTCTTTTTCCCAAACTCTAGAGTTAATCTCTTATATATATCCATATCAAGTGTAACTTCAATTAGGTCAGCCTAATTAGAAGTAACACACAAAATTAAACATGTCATCCTCAAAAAAAATTATCCACATCTTGTGCCATAATTCAAAATTCAATTCACCTTGATATAGGTTGGGATGAACCTAATATAGATCCCACATAAGATAAAGTTACTTTCATGTCCTCCAAAAAACATCAAATGTGTTAGGTTGGCCCAAAATAAGACCTGAACACAAAACCTTTATATGTACATACAATTCGCCATACATGTGACTTCAAAACTTGACCTCTCTTTGAATCCTCAATCAGTTGACATCTAATAGCTTATCCTCATCATCACAAAACAAAACAATTATTTGTGAAGAAATGTGGAATCTCCCACACTAATATACTGTACAAGAAATGACTACAATATACAGGACTGTTGAATTATGCCATTCATATCTTTTGGAATACTTCACAAAATGTCACAAAATATTGAATGTAGATGCATCTGATGATCTCAAAACTACAGTTAGAATCACAAAGTGACATCTCCATTTGTAGTGGAGTGCAGACCCAAAAACGCATGCATTGGACCACAATAATGCTAGAAAGAATACTTGGCCAAATTCCTGTATAACCATATTTTTTGAATCAACTTGTTATATCCAAATGTCTTCAAGAATGCTTCCAATCCATGCTATAATGATCATAACAATGTTGAAATCAATGAAAACACTATATCATACAATATATGCACCTCATGCTCATGTTTCCAAACAACATCAACAATGACAAACTTTCAACAATCTTCCCCTTACTTCCAACAAGTTCTACCTCAAGTTCATACTTGTGTTGATGCCTAGCTAATGCAAGGAGTTGAATATCAAGTTCATAACAATCAAAGGCTATTAGAGACACATTAGAGGATATTTTTAGAGATTGAGCATGAATATAAGGGGAAAATTTTAGTCATCACCAATGTCAGAAACTCATGAAAGGAAATCAAGTGTGAAGCTACTACATAAAAGGTAAGAGGAATACATTGCAATCATCATGAAGACCAATTGTTGCATAATAGTCTACAATGCTACAAGGATTTTGATTCAATAGTATATAGGTGATAAGTATCATAATGGACAATAAGAGGACATCATACTATGAATGCACAAAGTCAATTATAGTTTCCTATAAACATAACAGGATAGTCAAGAGACATGGTCACAAGTCAAAGTAGTTTCATGAGGAAAGACAATAGAGGGTACTGTAGGTGGCTAAAAACCAATGCTACAATGATATAATGCATAAGATATTTTGATTGTCATCAAAAGGAAAATTACACTCAAGGAAATGATCTCTAGTGAGTATGTTACTAAGGGTTGTTAAGATGGATTCAATGGTGTATGGGAGTGATTGGAGTGCCTCCATTATTTTATTATTCAATTGTATTGACAATGATTGGAATCAAAATGAGGAACACAGTAAACACTCTCTTAGAGGATATTCAATTGTCAAATATAAAAGGTAGCTAGTAATGAGTATATGAAAATGGTGTGTTGGTAGAAAATCATGAAGTACCATTCCAAACTTTAAAGGATGGTGGTCTAATACAATGAAAAGGGCAATATAACAGTCAAAAAAGGCCATATATCTATGAAGGATATCCACAAAGGCATGATAAGAACCAAGTATGACACAATCATTCCAAAGAGGGAATGCATGTAGTGAGAAACTCATAGGTGGTCATGAAAAGATGATTGTCATAATAGAGTGTTCTACTGAGACTACAAAAGATAGTCCCTATAAAGGATAGTCATTACATCAAATGATTGTCATCATGTCAAATGATTGTCATCACACTATATGGTTTCCTTTAGGGTATCCTATGATAGTTATTTCTATTAGGTAAGTGGACAATAGACCAAAGTAAGAAGATTGCTAGTGTTGTCAAAAGGAAGATATAAATCCATAGAAGGTAGGTAATAAGATAGATCTATGAGAGATCCTTAGCCATCATAGGTTGTATAGTTAACAAGTCATGAACATGTCATGGGATTAAATGACATATTGAAATATGCAAGAATATATTTAAAGAAGGAAATGATAGTACCTATGTGAATGTTCAAAGATGTTAAGATGAAGAACCTGTAATGAATGCAAAATGTGCCAAAATTAACCTTGAAGTTCTCCTACACCCCTAGGATATTTTTGACCATTTTAAAGTCTTGACACATGTCCTATAAACATGGAAAAAGGATTATGGAAATTTGATAAATTCCAAAGTAGTTGGAGGGTATTTAAAACCAATTGTATGATTTGGATAGCAGGTGAGAAGATATAGGGGCAATTGAATCAGATTGAAGAGTTTTACAAGCATCTAGGATCTCAGTTAGACACCAAAGAGGAGGACTTTGACCCATCAACCAGGAAGCATACTTGTCATTTTTGTCCTTATTAGACATGTACCAAGTTTTTATGAGGTGGTTTGAGGCTAAAAGGCACGCCTAGGGACAATTTAGAAGTAGTTCTTGCATATATTGAAATAACCTTATAACTGCAACAAGTTATTTTATGTGGCAATATAGCTTTGTAACTCATATATAATCATTTTTACTATAAATCAATGTAATTTCAATGATTTTCAAGCAATTTCAATGCAAACTTCAGACTATGTACTGCTATTATAGTGCCTTCATCAATAAAATTTAGTATTTTGCCTTTCAAAAGATTTTTTATTTATGTGTAGCATGTTCATAGATGTATGTTATCTACAATTTTCATGAAATCCTCAAAAAAAAATTGATTACAACACCTTTGAATAATAAAACACATATAATCATACAGGTTGTTAGTTGTACATAAGAAGATGAACAACCATTAGTTTTTTGTGAAAACCCCAATTTTCCTTCTAAAAAATGTTCAAACTCAAACCTTATAGCAAAATATTGATGTATGAACTTGTGAAATGCTTAGGTTGTGTAAACATTTAGCTAAATTATTGAAAAGATTGTGTCAAAAAGTAACATGAATTTGAAAACTTAGTATGGTGTATCACCTCATTAGAAAGTATGTTCAATTTTAGGTCATTCTTCCACTATTTTCCTCAATATAAAAATTAGTAATTTAGTTTAATATTACATGAATTTCAAGTGAACCAACCCTCTTTAGAGATTCACTCCAAGCTATGGGAAACTAACAGGCCATGGAGTGTTTCCATGTTTCATTAGATTGTTGAGCTAAGTGCTTGGCAAGGGTGCAAATCTATTTGGCAATAGTCACATAAGATAAATAATGTAGAAAATTCAATTTAATGCTTTGGGGAATGGCAGAACGACGACTCAGGGAAGGTTTTTGATAGCACAAGGATCTACACTATGGAGCTAGAGCACAGGCCCATTGGCCTTTCAATAAGCGAAGAGGTCGGGAATACCATAACCCCAGAAGGGCAGAAACATATCAGGCTTGGCAGGCTCCGGCTAATACAAATATTACGGCTCGAGATTTGGAAGCTGGTGGGCGAAGAGCGTGATTGCAACCGCAAAAGAGTGAACGTCTTAGATCTTGGCATTTAACAGAAAGGGTTGACTTCAGACAGGTAGAAGGCAAGTTTTGGCGCCCGAAGCAACAAGTGGATAAAGTTGGCACAAGCAAGGTAATGCCAAGTATCTCTTATGCAACTATGACTTCTTTGCATCTGGAAAATAGAGAATGGAGTGATTCAGTAAATTTTTTAAAAGCTAGGGATTTTTTATGAAATGGGGGGGGAAATGGCCTGCTTTTACAAAAATCTAGGAATGGTGTGATAAAAATTGGGGAAAAGAGTGTGATCTAAAAACCATGGAAAATGGTTTTTATCTTGTAATATGTAAAACAACCTAGGACAAGGAGTGGATCATCAACAACGGCCCTTTTGTAATGAAGGGGATAGGTTTTTTCATAAGAGATTGGACTCCAAATTTTAACCCCAATGAAACAACGGTTGAGGAAATCCCTGTATGGATAAGATTGAAAAATCTTCCTCAAGAGTATTGGGATCAAGAAATGTTGAGAAATATTGGTAGTAAGCTTGGATGCTTTGTAAAGTCGGAAGATTATGTTGATAAAATAGACTTTAGCATCTTCCCTAAGATCTATGTTATGCGGCAGGGGATTCACTCATTGCCAAAAATGCTAGAACTTAAAACAGGGGAAGGTCTTTGGCATCAGAAATTAGAGATAGAGGATGCCCCCTTTGAATGCTTGAGCTGCATTGGAAAAAATCCTTCTGAAGAAAGCAGAGATCCTTTGGAAAAGGGAAAGGGTCTAGTTCAAAACTCTTTAGTTGAGGAGATAGTAAACCTTTCAGAGGTAATGCATTGGGAAGGCAGTGGGAAAACTCAAGAATGGGGTCTTCAGAGTTCAAATGTTTTTTATAATCCAATGGAAGTGTCTAATGATTGGGAAGGAATCCAAAAGAAGGAGATAGATTCCTTATTTTCCAGTGGTTACGAGGCGAGATCTTTGAAATGGAAGGATTATTCTGGTAATTTAGATGAAACCCTAAGGGAAACCCCTATTGAAAAGAGAGGAGGTGAAAAGGAAAACTTGTTGGGGCAACCAATTGGTTTGGAAGATATAAGGAATGACAATATCTTCTTGATGAGACAGGAGGACTCAACACATAATGAAAATACCCACCCACCAGAGCAGAATCTCTACCATGGAAAAGAACAAAGAAAAAACTATCCTTTTCAGATTGATAACTCAAATTCTCAACCTAAGGAAGATTCCTCAAGGGAGATGAGGATGTTGCAAAATAGATCAGGAAAACCTAATGAATATCCACCTCAAACTCACAAAGCTCTAGAAGGTAATACAAGAATCCTATATCCAAAAGTTGGTTGTGGAGAAGAAGAGGAAGAACCTGTTAATAAGGATATTCCCATATCTCCAATAAGAAACTTAGATAGTGCCTTTGAAGGGGTTAGAGACAGTGGGGGTAATTTGGAAGATTTAGCCTTAGAGTCAGATTCAGATTCAGATGAGGATGGTGAAGATGTCCTTGGTTTGCAAGACAACATTGGAATTGTTGAGAAGAGAACCATTGACCAAACATTATACCTAAATAGTAAAGCTAAGATTGGTGAGAAGAAGAAGAGAGGCCCCAAAACAAACAGGATGCAGCTTGAAATAGCTAGAAATGTAGCTAGAAAAAGAAAATTGAGATCGGGGAAAGGATATGCCTTTCCCTGGAAATCATGAAGATCCTTTCGTGGAATGTCAGGGGCTACAATGCCTTTGACAAGATTCATTTGATCAAAAGGTTCTTTGATCAAACGAGACCGACTCTAGTTATGCTTCAAGAAACAAAGATTAAGGACTCAGAATTTGTTTTCTTTTCAAAGTGTTTTGGTCATTGGAACTGTTCAATGTCAGGAGCTAAGGGTGCTTTTGGGGGTTTGGGTCTACTTTGGAATGACTCTTTAGTGGATGTTCAAGATGTTAGAAAGGAAAAAAGCTGGCAATGGTTTAGGGTGGAGTTGAAACAATTACGAGCAAGTTTCTCCATCCTCAACATCTATGGACCAAATAAATCATCTCAGAAAAAGGTGTTATGGCAAGAGCTCTCTGAAGTGAAGAAGAAGGAAGAATTTTCCTTCTAGGTGGTTATTTCAACGCGATAATGAGACCTTTAGATAAATTCGGGGGTGTGTGTTGGGTTGGACAAAGCCAGTAGGATTTTTGTGATTTTGCAACAAATAATGGTCTGATAGAAATACCCTTTAAAAAAGGTGAATTTACATGCACGAATAGAAGAGGGGGTTTCCTAAATATTGCGGAAAAACTAGATAGATTTTTTCTGGCAGGAAACTGGGCAATGTAGAATTGGTCTTGCGAGGTGGAGATCCTTCCAATAACTAGTTCAGATCATTATCCGATCAGTTTGAGAATCCAAGAGGACTCTACTCCGGACAGATGCCCATTCAAGTTTGAAATGATGTGGTTTCGGGTGGAGGGTTTTAAGGACCTAGTGTGTGATTGGTGGACGAATGCTCCAAGGCACTTTGGCTATAAACCATTTATCTTCTTCAAAAAGTTGCAACACCTTAAAGAGAAGTTAAAAACTTGGAATAGGGAATACTTTAGAAATATCTTTGCTGAAAAATTAAGATTGGAGGAAGTGTTAAATGCTTTGCATATGAAGGTGATTGAGCATGGGATGAGGGAAGAAGATTTTGAGTTGGAGAAGAAGTTAAATAAAGAATAATCAAAATCTCTAGCTTGAGAAGAAATATTTTGGCGGAAAAAATCTAGGGAAACATGGTTGAAAGGAGATAGGAACTCTAAGTTCTTTCACAATTTTGTCAAGGTCCGTAGATCTACAAATAAAATTATGTCTATCAAAGATGGTAATGGGGAAACTTTGGTTGATGCTGCTCAAATTAATAAGGAGGCCACAAGATTTTTCACATAGATCTTTAGCTCGGCTTTAGTTGATTCATTTGAAAATTTTGATATATTGGATGTCATCCCATGTTGCATTTCAGAGGCCCAAAATGCCATGCTAATGGAGGAAGTTTCCCTGAAGGAAGTGAAGAAAGATTTATTTGGTTTAGGAGGGGATAAAGCCCCAGGCCCAGATGGATTCCCAGCAATTTTTTTCCAAAAATTCTGGGATATCTTTGCTAATGATATATGGGATGTGGTGGAAGAATCCAGGAAGAGCGGTTTTATCCTCAAAGATCTAAATAACACTTTTATTGCCCTCATCCCGAAAAGGGCGATAACCAACTCCTTTGAGGAATTTAGGCCTATTTATTTATGCAATACGATCTATAAAATCATTTCAAAAGTTATTGGCAATAGGCTAAAAAAGGTTTTAGGCTCTATGATTTCATTAGAACAGAGTAGGTTTTCTCCAAATAGATCAATTTTTGAAGGTGTTATAGTAGCACATGAAACCATTCATTCAGTTCAGATGGCGAAAATTGAGAAAATGATGGTCAAGCTTAATATAAGAAGAGCATATGATGAGGTAAATAGGAAATTTTTGTTGAAAGTGCTTGAGAAATTTGGCTTTGGTCTTGAATGGCGAACTTGGGTTGAAAGTTGTATTAGTACGCCTCGCTTTTCTGTTTTGGTAAATGGAAGCCCCCAAGGTTTCTTTGACTCTTCTAAGGGGATTAGACAAGGTGACCCTATATCACCTTTTCTATTTATTATTCTTGCAGAGGTGTTAGGAAGGCTAATTTCCTGAAAGTGTAGAGAGGGTCAGTGGAAAGGAATTAAAATTGTGGAAGGTGTAGAACCCATATCGCACCTCCAGTTTGCTGATGATAATTTTTTGATGGGGGATGTAACCTTAAGAGAAGCCCGGGTGATGAAAATCTCTCTCGATAAATATGGTTTGGCTTCAATTCAATGCATCAATTGGCGCAAATCAGAAATTTTCTTTTTTAACACTCTAATCCAAAGATAATCGGATATTTGCAGGATCCTTGGCATGAGGGCTGGAACCCTCCCAAATAAATATTTAGGCATCCCTCTTTTTGGGGGGGAAAATAGAGCAGGTATTTGGAAAGATCTAGTGGAGTCATGCCTAAATTGAATGGATGGATGGAAGAGCAAATGGCTCACTTCGGCTGGCAGAATTTTAATGGTTAAATCTGTCATCTCTGCTATTCCTATTTACTCAATGATGTGTTTAAAAATTCCAAAGAATGTGATTAACTCTATTGGGCAACGAATGAGAAAATTCTTTTGGAATGGGGCTAGTGATGAAGACAAATTTTTGTTGCTTGTGTGGGATAAAATTTGTAGAGCTAAGGACAAAGGTGGGGTTGGTTTGAGGAATTGGCAGCTTTTGAATGAAGCTCTAGGTGCGAAATTGGTTTGGAGTATGTATGCCAATCTAGACCTGTTGTGGGTTAAAATTATAAAAGAAAAATATCTAGATTTGAATGAAGATCATATAATTTTTACAATTTGCAATCCTCCAAAAGGCTCAACAATCTGGAATTTCATAGTGTCTTGCAGACCGGTGATTTTAAATTATCTCTCCTGGCAGCTTGGTAATGGTTTAAAGGCTAGTTTTTGGGAAGACTCATGGGATGGAATGCCAAACATTGGTGAAGAGCCTAATATTCTGATTCTTAAAAATCATTTCTCACAATTATGGGGAACCAAGGTTTGAGATTATATGGTTTTAAAATAGGGGCCTTTTGGTTGAGAATGGGTGTGGAAGGAGGTTTTGGCTAAGGGGCTTTCAAATCAGCAAATTCAGTGTATGCAGAGGATCTGTCAAGAACGAAAAGTTTTCATTTCAGAGAATGAGGATAAGATAGTGTGGTGTGGATCCTCCAATGGTTGTTATTCGGTTAAAATTGGTTATCAACTTTTGGACTCCATGGAGAGGGAAGATTTTTGGGCAAAAAATCTATGTTGGAATAAGAATGTTCTTCCAAAAGTAGGCACCTTTGCATGGCTAGCTGTAAAGGGAAGAATTTTAACAGGTGATAAGAGGAAATAGTTAGGGTTTGTTGGCCCCTCAACATGTGTGTTGTGTGACAAGGCTGAGGAATAGGTAGATCACTTGCTTATACAGTGTGAGATGGTAGCAAGTTGTTGGGATCTTGTGTGACAGAAGTTGGGGTGGCAAAGTCCTTTACAAAGGACTCTAAAAGAGGTCTTTGAAAGTTGGGCAAAGGTGTTGAAAAAATATTTTATGTCAAGCATATGGATTGTTATGCCTTCTTTGGTGATTTGGGAGACTTGGAAAGAGAGAAACATGAGAATCTTTGTGGAGAAAAGTGAAACCTTAAAAAGATTGCTTTGGCGCATTGATCATAGTATTGAAGAAGTGGTGAGCTTTGTAGCTTCCCACCCACATAATTTTTGCTACCCTTTCTCTTTGGAAGATAGTAGAATACAAAGGGATTGGCCGGGTATTTAGATCAAAGCTTTGTCGGGGTCTATGAAGGGTAAGTCAAGTAATGAAAGTAAAGATAAGGTTGTCTGGGAAAAACCTCTGAAAGGTTGGTTCAAGGTGAATTTTGATGGAGTAGCTAGAGGCAACCTGGCCCTTCAGGAGTAGGTGTGATTTTTAGGGATCATCTAGGCAACACAAATGCCTATGCAACAAAGAAGTTAGAGTGTGGGACCAACAATGTGGCCGAAGCTAAAGTAGCGTTATTAGCTATCAATTTAGCTAATTTTTTTGGTATAAGGAAATTACATTTGGAAGGGGATTCCTTAATTATAACACAAGCAATTATGGATGCAGGGGCGAAGGCTTGGCACCTACAAAATTTTGTTAAAGCTATTTCCAAAGAATTGGAATCCTTTGAATATTTTCTTATTAGTCATATAAGGAGGGAAGGGAATACGAAGGTGGACAAACTATCTAAATGGGCAGTTTCTTTTAATGAGGATGCAAAGCTGGTGGTCGAGGACTTAAGGGGTGTGAGTTTTTAGGGGGTTCTTAAATTGGCTAACTTGGAGAGGGATAATTTGTTGTTTAATGCTAATCCCTTTGATTGAGCATTATAGCTTTAAATGATGGTTTGGTAGCAGATTTTGAAAAAAGGGGTGAAGTATGGAAGGTAGGGTGTTAACAGTTATGAAGGCAATAAATTTCAATAATATCAAGTGGATGTCCTTTCAAGTGGGAGCGAGGACAATGTCAAAGGAGGTTCTTGATGCGAAGGATGAAGGTGACCTGGATGGCGTATGGAAAAATCTGGCTTAATCTCTCAAAACAGAAGAACCAATAAATGTTGTAAGGTTGCGGTTAAGTGGGATGTTTTGTAAATGATGAAGATAGATGGGGAGTAGGATGGAACTAATGGTAAGGATAAACATAATTTAAACCGCATAAAGAGTTAAAGTATTTACCTTTTTTAGCAAAGTTATTTCGAGGAACGAACATTCGAGTGCATTCAAGGATGGAGGCGATGTGGGGGTTTTCAACCAAACTGTAACAGAAAGGCTTCTTTGGTCCTCCGACTGTGAAATGTTTGAAGCAACTGTTAAAATGTGTGCAAGATGAAGTGGTGGAAGTGGTGATGGAGACGTTAGGACCACATTTTTGGGAAGCAACACATAGAGGACGTCTAAATGCTGATATAGCATCGATGATATTTGTGTGGGATTTAGAGTTGGGTGAGGACATAAAAGAAATAAGATGGGTGATGCTCATGCTATTTGAAGAAGAATTACTAGGAAAGATGGAGTCCTTTCTAGAATGGGCAATGTCGGGTGTGGGTTATGATGTATCGGAAGGCATAGAGGACATGGACGAGGCCACTGAGGAAGGAATGACTCCATTCATAAGGTGGTGGAGGAGAACCGATAGAGAAGCCTATAAGTTGGAAATTTCAATGGCATGGGCGAACTTGAAATTAGTGTTGCGATGCCAGGAAGTTGCCAAACGACAGGAACAAGCGAGCGTGCCTCAACAATTTCCTCGAAAGAATTGTGGAGCGAGGAGGGGTGATCAGAGGGCAAGCAAAAATGATTAGCAAAGGCTGAGGTAGCAAAGAAATTAGAAACTTTTTTTGAAATTTTTGCTATTTAACACAACGATTTGTCGCTTTTTGACTGAAGGGAGGAGACAAGTTTAAGGAGATGGAAGGATGCTCATGGTGAGCAATGCAAGTTTGATTGTTCCTAAAAATACAAGGTTCCGAGGGCATTTGGATTCAAATTATGTAAAGTCGTGTAATCATGGGGAGTTTTTTGTGGGTCACACCTTGTAAAAAAATGGTGTGTTCGGTAATATTTAGGTGTTGGGTTTGGTTTTTAATGATATAGACTTTGTTTGTATTTAGGGTTTGGTGAAAATTCAATATGTAGCAAGTAGTTGAAGGGGGATTTTTTGGGGTGGTGAATGCTTTTAGCCATAGGGGCCTTGAAGGAGCTATAATATCAAAGTTTAGCATGTAATATCTTTTATATTATTATCAATAAAATAAAAACCTTTTACTAATAAAAAAAAAATGTAGAAAATTCCAATAATCAAAGATAGTGGGGAAAATTTTAATAATAAAAATAATAACATAAAAGTTACACACAAAGGACCAAGGTTGGGTATTTGCATAGACCCCTTTGTCCCACATTCATTCAAAGGGGGTAAGAAGCTCTATCATTGAAAAACACAAAATTTAATGTATCACCGATTTTTATGTAGAATATAGAAATATCCCTGGATAAATTCAAGAGGCAATGTCTCTCACAAATTACATAAATATGAACAGAGGAAGAAATGGATCAAGAATGGAGCATAGACCCCAACTAGGACAAATGAACACCATCAAGCTTTGGGCAAGTTGACATTATCTAAATTTGATGGATATAATAAGAGCATTGTCCATGCACTGGTGCAAATATTAGATATATACCAATCATTAAAACCAATGATTGAGGATAATGCCATCCAATTTGAAACCTTACACTTGGAAGGATCAGCTCACAAATGGTGGCACCATAAGTTGGTTACCAAAGGTGACAAAATAACATATACATATGATGAATTTTGCATGTTTAATTAAGAGATTTGGCAAAAAGGATCCATAAGTCCATTTTAGAGAATTGGTGCAATTAAAACAAGAAGGGATAGTGGAGAGATATTTAGAAGAATTCCAAAGATTGTCAATAATGGTGCCCATTTTAAAAAAGAAGACTATCTTTTTATTGAAGGACTAACTAAACCTCTTAGGGATTTAATTAAGGAATTTGATCTATTAACCCTTCAAGAATCTATTAAAATAGGTTTGAATTTAGAGACTTTTATAGCCAAAAATAAGTTCTTTCAAGAAAACCCTCGTATAGGGCTGAACTAGAAACCTTTTCATGAAGGTTTTTCTCAACAAAAGGAATTATCGTCAAAGAGTATTTTTGATGAAGTAACCAAAAATGAGTTGCACCCAAACAAATTATGTTTTTCTTGTAGAAAACTATGGGAACTTGGACACCATTATTTGGAAAAGGACAAGTGCATTACATAAAAGTAATATCTGATGAGAAGGAATAATCAAAACCCAAAGTAGTTGAATGTGAAACTAAATAAAAAGAAGAAAGTGAATATTCAAAGTGCACACTTACAGCCTTGTTAGGTGCTCCTAAATATCATCATTTTCAAGCATAATGGGTCCTAAAAGAACACAAAGTTATAGTTTTTATTGATAGTGGAATGACACACAATTTCATTAATAAAGGATTTGTCATAACCCCTTCCTTAGTACATTTGAACCTTTAATTGAGAGAGAATAATAATTATAATGTTTAAATATTAAAAGTAGTTTCTAGATTTAAAAAATAAATTATAATATTTAAGCTAAGGTATGCATTATTAAATTTTTTTACAAAATGATAATAAAATAAATAAATAATCATAAAAAATAAAATAATATAAATTAATATGATAATCGTTTAATTAATTTTCCATGGTCCAAGGGGTTGAGCTTAATTGGTTAAAGCATTGAATTCCCAATGTGGAGATCCAAGTTTGAATCCCAAAGGGACATCTAAACTAAAATTCTAAGTTGTGATTCTTGGTCTTCCATAGTTGGCTTCAACTGTGGATGTGGTTTCTAAATAAGTGGATTTCTACGTTGTGGCTCTTGGTCTTCCATTGGTTATTTCTAATGCAGTTGCTCGAAAGGAGCTTGTATTAGTTTCATAGTTGTGCTCACAATGAGCTTGTATTGATCTCATGTTGATGCTTGGATGAGCAAACAATAATTATAAACAATTATCAATATAAAAAATAATAATTTTACATGTGCAAAAATTAAATAAAATTTAGTAAATCTAATTCAAAACTTAATTATTAGATTTATTTTTTAAATGACTTATTAAATTTCATAAATTAATCAATATATTTTTGTCAATTTAAGTTAATTAAATTAGTCAATTTCCATGATTTACTTAAAATTTCTTAATTAGAACTAATTTGGGAATTTGCATGTAAAGACATTGGTTAAACTATTTTAATTTAAATTAAATGTTAACTAGAAATTTACATGAAATATTTTAATTCTTAATTTATTTTTAATTGAATTTAATAGTGCAAAAGCTTAAAACAAGGTAGAACAACATTAAGAGATAGTGGAACTTGAGTTTGAGAATCCTCTTATAGAAAATAAGCCACAAGTAAATGTGATGGACATTATTGCATTTATGAAGAAATCATCTATAATGGAACTATCTAAGGACTTGAAAAAAAATTCACCCAATTTTGATGGAAAATAATTGGGAGAAGGGCTAGAGAATTTTCCAAATGAAATAGAAAAATAATTTGAATTGAGGGGCTATAATGAAACAACCAAAGCTCTATGGGTATCCTACTAGCTCATTAGGGAAGCAACAAGTTGACGGACTTACATCAAGGGAAAAAATGGGTACACTATGGTTTCAATAACATATGAACATTTTATGAATAGAAAAAATAACCTTCATGCTAATAATAAACATCTTTGACTTGTAAATTTTATAGCATTTTCTACATGCTCTCCTCAAAGTTGGCACCTTCACCTAGTTCACTCTCCATAAAATGATTCCAATTGATGATTATCTGAAGACTATTAGGATCATAGGCCTATCCCAATACCCACTATGCCTCTCTAATGAGGAAACATTTAACCACTTTTTTTCTCAATTGCTCCTTGTCTAAAAAATGTTGGCTCTCATTTATGGAGAAAACTAGCTTGAGTGGGGCTTTTCAAAGAGATCTCTTGGATCTTTTTATAGCTATCCTCACATGCACAAAAAATGACTCGGGTGCAATTTGGTTGGTAGGCATATTTATGATTATTTAGCATCTTTTGGAAGGAAAGAAATCAAAGGATATTTAATGAAAAACTCATTTTAGTTGAGAAAGTTACCAACAAAATTGAGGTTGGCATATGTGAATTTTTGAATTCATGCATTGTATCCTCTCCATCCAAGGAGTACATGGCTTGGGATGATGGTCTATTCAAGAGACATGATATTTGTTAGAATGCCCTCATGGCTTATTTGCCTCTCAAAATTGAGCTACTAGCCAAGAACGACTAAAAAATACAAAATGGATGGTCCCCTCTCGAGGAAGAATGAAATTAAATTTTAATAGGGCCTCACAAGGCAATCCTAGGATCTCTTATGTAAGATGTATCTTAAGAAACAAATCAAGAATCCTCATTTAGGCTTCTTTTATATGGCTATCCCATGCACCAACAATGTGCTAGAATTTGAAGCACTCCACAAAGGACTAATCCTATGCATATCCAGGAAGATTGACTTAATAGATATTGAAGGTGATTATATATTATACATCAATGCAATAAAGTTGAAGAAGGTGTTGAATTAGAAATTACAAAATAAGGTGGATGAGATATGTATAATGCTAAACTAGATAAATGATTATAGGGTAAGTTGTGTCTTATACGAATATAATAGGACAATGACCATGTTGGAAAACCACAAGTTTGATTAGGCAATTGATGCCAAAACTTTAAATTGAATTACAAAGTGGGACAAATTGAAGAGGTTCATTGCATTAGAACAAATCCTTGGTAGTACAAATGAATAACTTAGGATTTTTTATAGTCCCTTAGAGGATCTTCTTGTCATAAATGATAGATTGCATTGGAAGAGTAACCTAACCATGGTTATATATGTAGGTTGGAAGACATAAGAACAAACAAAAATGGCAAACATAGTGATTGTCAATGGTATGCAACATGTGTATCTCGAAGGAGACATCCAACTAGATTTGTTGTTTATTCAAAGTCAACCTAGAAATGGAGATTGCAATCACACAAGCTGTGGGGGTGAAAATTCGAGTTGGCATGTTCATGACTTCAACATTGTGAATGAATCCCTCACTACATATGTCAACATGATGGGTCTGAAGTTATTCGTTAAAAATGTCACCAACCATTGCTTGAGGTATGACTTAGTCAAGTAGGCATATGCGACCATTTCGAACTATGGCTACAAAAAACATCTAGCCATATTGATGACATCTTTTATCATAATGACTTAAAGAATAATGTAGTCTTGAGGTTGTCCTTTGACCTATTCACTAAAGACCTAGAGCTAAGAAAACTTTGAGGAATTTTGGAAGCTTGTAATAAACCATTAGGGGTTGCTTGCACTTCAACAATTAGAAGAAATTAGATTCAAAATTCTTGAGTGTGTAACCAAGCCATATCAACCCTTGTTTTGAGGGAGTTTTAAAATTTAATATGAGAGCTACCCTTAATAACACTTGCCTTTAAAAAAATAATAAATATAATAAAATAATAAATATATCAGTGGTTGACCATATGAACACGAGAGAAGACTAATAGAAAAATTAGAATTTTATTTTGTACGGTCAAAGATAGCATGTGGTTACCCTAGGAAATTACATCAAAGACCATTCGCAATTAATGAAGAGAAATAAAAGCAAAGAAATGGAATATTTAATAAATGAGTGCATTCAAGGCAAACCTGCCAAAGTTATACTCCTAATAAAATAAGCGGTTTGATTATGCTTATGTTTTTTTTTTTTTTTTTTGGGTCAAGTTTGCCTTCTTTTGACATTTTGGGCTATGATTTAACATACTTTTTAAAGTAATACAAAATAATAGATATTTCTTTATTAAGATATTTTTCTAAAGTGGAGTAGAGGTTTAAAATTCATTTTAAATATGGAATAAAATGGATAATAAAATATTACATAATTATTAGTCATAAGAGAATTAAGAACAATAAAATTGGAATGAAGATAAACATTGATTTATTTAAAATGGTAAGCAATAAGTGAATTTAATTTGAGATCTTAAAATTAAAATTATAAAATTAAATTTATAGAATTTAAATAAATAAGTTTGATATTAGTTCAAAATTTTGGTAAAGAAATATATTAATGAATATGTTAGAAATTGATTTATCATTATAGAGAAAAATAAGGTACTGTTTAATAAAAAAAATTATAATTTATGAATTAATTAATTTTTTTTGTTTTAATTTTTTTCTATGAAATTAAATAGTATGTATACAAAAGTAAACATGGTATGTGAAATGAATTCAATCTGTGAAGGTGAACCAACAAAACTTGACATCTATTTGTGAATGGTAGTTCTAGACTTGTTCAAACATAGACAAACAACACAATATTAGTCATCAAACACATCTAAAACAATCATTCTCCATGCAATTCATTGAAATGAAATGAACAAGAAAACAAGAGAGAATATCAAATAAAATCTATTGAAAGCTAAGTAATCTTATTCAAAACATTCAAACCCTCAATCCCATGGGGGAATTGGTGCTATTTTGATGTGGAAAATAGCCCTTTTCCAATTCCTTGCTAGCTTTGATGATGAACAATATGATCCTTGATGAAAAATCTCAATAACCTAGCTATGATGATGAAATGCTATGATAACTTTGATGAAAGTGGATGAACTTTGCTTCAAATCTATAGATAGTGATTGCCTCAAGTTGTGGATCCAAAATCAATAGAAGAGCTCCCCATTTATAGGAAATAAGGATGGAGGAATGCAAAACATGAAGGATGTGGGATTAAAGATCGACCAATAACAATGTGCCACTTGTCAACATGCTATTGAAGAGAGGTGGAGCACATTTTGATCAATGTGCAAATAAATGCAATTAGGTGGAAATTTGAAATTTGAAAGTTGGCTTGTGGGGGAAGATGTAGAAGAGAAGTTAATGCCACTTGGCTCGAGAAAAAGGATTTGTAAGAGACTTAAATGCCATGTTGGAGGACAAGTTCTTTTAGGATGGAGATTTCAAATTGGAGGAATATTCCAATGAGATGCCTTTTTGAATGAAAATAGAAGAATTTATAAATCAAATAAATTGATTTACTTGTGCAAGTTGCAAAATCTAAAGGATTTGATGGATTAAAGTTAGAGTTAATTAGGATTTAATTAACTTAGATAAAGATTAGTTGATTTGACATTTGACTTAGATTTTTGGATTTATTTAAATCAAATGGGAGGAATAATGGACATTAGACTTAATTCAATAAAGTTTGATTTATTTAATTAAAAGGAGATGATGTTAGACTTAATTCAAATAAAGGTTAATTAATTTAATTAAAGGAAGATTTTGATTTAATCAAATAAAGGGATTTATTTAACTAAAAGAGGACCATTAGGATTAATCAAATAAAATGATTAAAAGAAGATCAAATAAAGTTAATTTATTTAATTAAAAGGAAGATAATGATGAATTTAATCAAATAAATATTATTCAATTAAATGGTTAGTAGAGAGATGATGTAGGAAGAACTGATGTTAGTAAATTAGGATCAAGTGTGCGAGATCAATTAGTATAATTTGTGTCTACACTATTTTAGATACTCCTTAGCTTATTGTAGATGTGTCTAAAGTTGGGTGTTGTTGAAAGACCATTTCGAAACTTGTTAGGCAAGGATGTGTTCTTCTTTGGTCAAACTTGTGGACAAACTAATTTAACAACAATGAACAAATATCAAAGACATTAGGTAAAAATGCAATATGCCTAGGGTGATGTAAGCAGATAATATAATAGTGATGCATAAGTTGCACTCTCTACGGATGTATCATGGATGCTCATTAGATATTTGATCTAAGTAATAATGATGAATTAGAGTATTGTCATTACATATTATAATGCACAACTCATACAAACTTGTGTTAGGTTGGCTTGCAACAACTAGTAAGAGAAGGTCAATAATGTTTAATTTAAATTTAGAGATTTTTAAGTTTGAGATTCAAATATTGCACACAAAAGTGACTTGAGTCATTTTGCACCCATAAATTTGAACCAAGACCTGGTGAATGGATAATCTTGGAACTAGTTCTTATGGATTAGTGATGTGGAGATAGGTTGGGATAAGGTTGTAAGCCAAGTTTAATGCAATAATATGTCACTTGTAGATTTTTTATTGCATAAAGAATGATCTAATCAAAGTGGGCCCAAAACATATGGAAAAAGGACATGAGTGCAAATTTCACTAGTATAAATATATTATCAAGATAAAAATATCATAAAATAATCTAATTATTCTTTAATTATTGACATGGGATGGCTACCCCAATCTTGGCAACCATTCCTTACATGATCATATACATAGTCTAAATATAATGCAACATATTCCTACTAATTTCCCTTATCATGTAAGGTGGGTCCAATAAATGTCATGGATGGAGTTCCCACGATGATAGTGCAACAATATTTTTGCTAAGTCCTTCTTAGCTAGTTTACAATTTGACAACTTGCTCATTTATCTAATTCTTACAACATGACAATTGTTTCAATTAATCATGAGGGTATCCTTTAGCAAGTTGAACAAGGTAGATATGTGAAAAAAATATTAGAGTAAATTATTTGAATCATAATTCCCAATGAAGAGCGTGATTTATTAAAAAATATCAATATAATATTCTTCCATAAATCATTAATTTTGTGTCTCATATATTAAAAAAATAGCATTAATGTGTCAAAAACTTCAATTGGGTTATTTTCAAACTATGTGAGTGATTGAAATTGGATGAGTATGTAACATCCCTCATTTTTAATCCATTTATGATTCTATGATGTTATTGTTATGTGATAAAATTGAAAGTGTTTTATTGACTTATATTAGATGCAAAATATCATTTTAGTGTATTTGTATATAATGTGAGATTATATTACCATGATTAACTAATTAAAGGTGAATAAATGATTATATTTTTTCTAGCAATGCCACTAAATTATGTGTTGGAAGATATGATGTATAACAGGAATATGCATCAGGGAAGAAGAATCGGGTCCTGATATTGAAGTGTCTTGAAATAATATAGTTGTGTGAGAAAAGGTTAATTGAAGTGTCTTGAAATAATCTAGTTGTGTGAGGAAAGGTTAATTTTTTTTAGACTGCAAAAATTGGTCAGGTTTCATCCCCTTATAAATTGCAATGCGCCTAGTAAACTTTTTTCACATGACTAGTGGTGCTAGCGTGACACGCCCTCCAATACCATGGGGACGGTGGGGAGACCAGACCTTGTGACCTCTTGCCTACAACAGGATGCTTTCGCCAATCGAGCTAGGCCCACTGCCTCGTGAGAAAAAGATTAATTAATTAATAAAAGAATAATTAATTTAATTTTAAAAATAATTAAATAATTAATATAATGCATTATATTATATTATATTATTTATTTCATAATTAATTTTTTAGAAAAGAAATAAGTTTTAATTATTATTATTATTATTTTATTGATGAATTAGAATAAATGATTTTTTAATATTAATTTAAAAAGCAAGTTCTTTAAAGATAAAGAATTGAAAAAGTAGATAATATTTTAATATTATTCATTTAGAAAAAGAACATGTGCATGAAAAAGAAAAACTATCTTTTATTATTGTCTTCTACTCATAAGAATATCTTCTTTTCTTAGGATAGAGAATTAGTTTTTTTTTTTTAACAATATTTTTTATGCAAGGAAGACAATGAAATGAAAGAGGTTTGAAGATTGAAGATTTCATAAAGTGATTTTTGTGGATGAATTGATATATTTTTATTTCTATTAGATTATTCAAATTCTTCATTTTATTATTAGAATGGTTTTTGGATTCAATTGTTATCTTGATGATGGATCAAGGAGTGTGATTTGAAATGTTGATGCAAAAAACTTTGATAGAATCGAATCCAAAAACTATTGATGCAAAAAAAATCTAACATAATAGAATCCAAAAGTCATTCCAACAATAATCAATATAGATTGTGGAAACTTTATATCTTCATTTTATTTTTAAATTTCTACATAATTGAGGTAGGATTCTTTTCATGAAATTATTTTAAAAATTTATATATTTTTTGAATTAATAATGAATATAGCCTATTTGTGGAAGATGTGTTAATTAAATTCTTGTACAAGAAGAAGATTATGAAAATGTTAAATGGGGATTTGGGTATTTCTCATTTTGATATATGTGATTTGAAACTATTAAAAAAATATTTTCACCATTTTTTTTACTTTGATGTGTGATATTTTATCTTTTATAATTTAAACAAGTCGAATGTTTTTTTATTAAAAAATGGTTTATTTGAAGTGAGAAAAACCAATCCATTCTAGTGGTTATAACTTTATTTAGGTGAACTATATTTTTCTATAGAATTGTGAAATAGTGTGTATAGATAATATATTTTAAATTATATGAAATAATTAACTATACCCAATTTATAGATAATGATATTGTTATCTCTTAAAGTTGCACCCTAGCTAAGCTACAAGACTTAACAACCTAAGTTGCAGTACTTAGTACTCTAGAGAAACATGGAATCACTCCTAGGTTGTGGGTCACCTAGAATTTGGAGTGAATCTCTAGATAAGGTTGGCTCTTAGCTGGTTATCACCTAAATTACTTCACTATTCTACTGATTGAAAAGGAAAAGGGAAGAGAAATATGCATAATTGAGAAACTGAAAAATGAACAAAAAGACTAAAAAGGTGATACACCAAATCGAACTTGGACATAAACTCGGATAATCAACACTTGCTTAAAATGACTAAAAATAAACTTGCACAACTTATTCTTGTATGTCTTTGCATAAGTATTTCATAACAAGGTCCTGATGCTCAGACTTCTAGAAGGAAGGTGACTTCACAACTATAAGCCATTCACAAAACTTGACACAAATTATGACCTACATAAATAAACTCTTACATAAAGGTGTTGAACATGAGACAAAGCTATAAGGAAATACCAATACCTCACAAATAACTTGATCAAATCATTTGAATGCACACAATGAAGCAATGAAAGAGAAGGAAAAACTCCAAAATCATTGATATTCAAGGTCTCCTCTGTTATTCATGTCCAAAATGTGAGTTACAAAAATATGCCAAAATCTAACAAAGGACTTAAAAAGGTCACTAAGTCCAAAAATTGCATAAAGAAGAACTGAGTACAATGAGTCACAAAGTGACTATATTTCACAACTCCCTCCCAAAATCCACCAAAAGAGGAACTGAAAAACTTATTGGGGTTGGATGCCCCCAAAAAGCCTAAAAAATAGCAACTATATTCTCCTAAAAAAGGCTCCATTATGTGAAAGAAGTCAATTTTGACTATGTCAAACATTTAAAACCCCCAAAATCACTCGAAGATGCTCCAAATAGCCTCAAAAAAGGGAAAAACAACTCCTTATATGCTTGGCATATGTTTTCCAACTCAATCTAACATCCCCTATATTCTTGCAAAAGCATCAAAGCCTAACTAGATTGGTTCAATGCATTTATAAGGCACAACACCTTTTATTTTGCATTTAAACTAACATTTTAATTAAGTGCTTTATAAGAACAACACTTAAATCAAATGTTTTACAATTATGATTTATGCAAAACATGAGTAATATTTTGATCTCACATAGGTCAAAGCAAATACAAGTCAAAAAGGCTCTCAAATATAGCACACAAGGAAAAATGATTACAAGGCATAAGACTTGCCCACATGATACATTCATTTTGTTGCTCATATTTTAAAATAAAGGTGAAAAACACCTTATGCTATCGGCATAAAATAGGGATTTGAAACCTTAAAAAGAACAATACAAATCATTTGCAAAGGCATTTCATTTCTTTGACACACCCAACTTCTAGAACTTTCGAAGATGCATGAGTGTTCTCTATGAAAGTTTTTGAAGATCTTTCATGGCTCTGTCGAAACTCTACATGAAATCAAGGGTAAATTGTGTCTTCATCAATCTAAAACATTTTTAACTCCATTTTGTTGATTTTGGGCCTTCTTGGCCATGGCTATAGCATTTTTCCTTGATGTATCCTTTATTTACTATCTTTGTTGATATTCTCTCCCTCGGGCTGCCATGGACTCCTCCATCTTGAGTATCTAAAGCTAGACCCACAGGTTCTTGATGAGTCTCTTCTACAACAAGCAATGGATAAGTTATTCATGGCATGAGCTTTGCACTTCCTTCCTAAATAAGCTCAATTCAAGCTCATTTTAAACACAGTAATGAACTTTTGCTCACTGTGGATGGAAATAAAGAAACTTAGTGTATTTCTTTTGTATAAGCCACAACATCATTTCATGCATTTATGACTGCATTTTACCATTAAGAATGCTGAAAAATGAATTCATTCATGATTCATATGCACCATTCTTCATTTACAGAAGCTTATCACTATATTGTATTGTAGATGCTCTATTTTTCATGTCCTATTTCTCAAAGTGACTATCCCTATCCACTTTTTTTTTTTCCTTTCAAGGCATGGCTTTACTCATAAAAATGACAAATGTTTCCCTATAAAGATCTTGTTCTTTATACACCTTGTCATATATGTTTCCTTCACACTATCATCATGTCTAAGATCTATCATTCTAGGTCATGGGAGCCAGGTTCTTCTTCCTGATTTGAAACATCTACAAATTCTTGCTTGTACTTGGGATGATCATATTTAGATTCAGCTCCAAATCTAGGTTCTTGTTATCATGTAGTGAGCACAATCCTTTCATTTCTCCAAGTAGCTATCTTTTAAGTTCTTTGATGTGATTGTCCCATCACAGTTTATGCCATCATTACGGGACTCATTTGTTTGATTACATTACACTGCTCTATCATGGACTACCACTTTGCTCATATGTCTTCTAGGCACCAAAACATTGTTTCACTACAGGGTATCATGGACCGCCATTTAATTTTTCAACTATTGATAAATTCATTCTATCACTACACAGGCACCATTATCTCTAGCCAAAACTCCTTTGCTTAACTTTCCTTTTCCACTCTGACTATGTTTCTTTTCTCCATCTATCCTTAAATTAGAATGCATTAGTAATCATGATTAATTATTACATGGATAGTGGAAAGATGATAATCATCCAAAACTCCTCTTGTCTTTATGATTGTGTTATATGTCTTGATAAGGGATGATGTACTAACAAACCATTGTTGTCCTCTACTTCATGATTCATAAATTCCTTGAAGCCTTGTCATTCATGAAACTTGTCACATGATTGTCAACCTCTGTCCCTTATGGCCATATTTCAATCTTTTCTTTGTCATGCATGGTGATAGCTCTGTTTTTATCAACCAAGACTCAAGACTACTATCCTAAGATACTCATGAATCTAATACTGAATTCTTAGTGCATCAAATAATGATTGTTACTTGTTTGTTGCTCATTTTTTACCTGCAACTTTGTCTCATGGATATGCTTCTTTTAGAGCCATCGACAACTTACTATCCTTTATGACTGGGACTCAAGGTTTTATGACCGAGAATGAAAATTTTGGTGTCATTGTTTTCTTGCATTGTCTTTCTAATAATGGCATTTCAATAAGTAATGTTGTCCTCTTGATTGCTACTATCACTTGCTCATTCTTCTCAGTGTCATTTCTCTATAAAACTCTTCCTTTCATAGTGAGTGAACATTGTATTCTCACATTTAGAGCACTTGATAGGACTATTGCCTAGATCCATTTCTTCAATATAACAATCTACCCCTCTAAGAGCTTCCATTAGCAGATGAAGACATGAACATGATTGCAAATATAAGACTTCATTTATATAGATCTGAATTGGTTGTCCCATAATCCTTTGCTAAGGACTATCCAGATGCTCTTGATTGTGTTCTTTATTGCTTACTACTGACTCATAATAGTGAGTCATTTAATCTTTAATGGTTACCTTAACAAAATGGTCATTTTGTTAGTATTCATTGATATAACATAATACCACTATCATGTAAGGAATCTTGTTGTTATAAAACAATCAGTGCACCATTGTTTATCTCTATGAACATCACCATTGCATGCATTGGTTACTAATCTGATCATTCACTTAGTAGCACTATCCTTGTATTGTCCTTAATGATTTTTCCTCGATCCATCATGAAACACTGCCTTTGAATCATACTTATCGTGCTTCTTTTGTCTTTATAGATGCACCATGGTGCTTATTCAAATGAGGTTGCATTCTTGGCCTGATATTCATCCCTCACGGTCTCATTCTTTTTCATTATAATCCTATTGAGTAGATATTTATTATTTCTGACAGTGAACTAAAAACTCGTTGTTATGAATAATAAATGCCTATTTGATGGAATTACAATGAAACACTCTACACTCTTATCCCTGTCAAAACATGTGGAAGCCACATTTTACCCCACATGCTATGAAATAATGGAACAAAACAACAACAAAGATTTCACCTATATCTGCACAAGAAGCAAACATGTTAGAAAATAGAGCATACGATAGATGTGTTTGATAACTCTCTTGTTTTCCTTGACATCTATGGTGTGCTTGGCTATTTGAATGCACATGAGGATCAAATTATATTTTATAGATGTATGCCCATATTTTGATTGGTGATCCTTCATTGCTCTAGAACAACACTCTTTTAGCAGATGTAGGGAACCTAGGAGCAGCAAGGAGAGCATCAAGACAAGTGAGAGGGACTGAAGATGATGTGGAACAAAGCAATCGAGATTTGTCATTTAGGCAATGACGGGTCCCCTTTCACTTTATGTGCATTTTTTCTCTTTTGTATCTATAAATGTATGATTTTTTTCCATTATATGCATTCTGATAGTCAGTCTCACGGCTTGTGTGGGACATCCTACTTTTATATTATCAATAAAGACTACAATTTTGAAAATATTGTGCATTCTCTTCCATGTTATATGCATTTGCATAATGCAATGTAGTATTTTAGTCTTATGATTTTGTTTATGCACATGAATGTGACATAGTAGATATAAAATGATGGTTCACTGAGTGTGATCCGAAATGTTGATGAAAAAAGTGGACACACAATCAAATCCAGAAGCATTCAAACATAGATATAAAATGTACCCTCTTTCCACTTGTAAAATATAAACACTACCTGTTTGGGCTAGTAGCAAAAATAGGTAACAGATATATTCATTATTTAGTGATTGTTGATTTGTATTGTTAATACCAAATTAAGTACTATTAGTTATTTTATTTATATATATGATATCTTTGGTATCATGATTGATTATATTATGAGTTTTAATTAGAATGTTAGGATTTGTAATCCTAAGAATACTATAGTATGAAATTAGAGTATCTTGAAAGTGAACTATTACCTTACTTCCTAAAAGTTTATAGTGTAATCAAGGGATTTCTTTTAGGTTCGATTCAAGTTGTTAGCAACAAATCAATAAATGACAATGAAACCCAAAGATCTTACAAAACACAAAGGAAGTGAAACACAAAACAATTATACCTGATCGTCGATACCTCCATGATTCACTTTTGTAATACCTTCTTGCTTGTTGGATGATGTTGCCCTCAGATTCGTCGTGTGAGCAATTTGCAAATGTCTAAGTCCTACACCAAGCTTTGAAGGATTTTAAATATGCCTAATGACTATGCCTATGACCATGATTGATAATGCCTAAATATGCTAAGATTTGATCAAACAAAGATAATAAGTGTTGAAATTGCTATGAAATCTAAGTGTGCAAAATGCCTAAAATGTAGTGTGCCTATGTAAAATGTCAGCGTGTATGTGTGTAATCAAAAAGTGAGAGGAAAATGACATTTTATAGAAAATGTCATTTTGAACAGACGGACGAGATTAATTGATGATGAGAACCTAAAATGAGTGGTCCAGATTAAATCTGAGAATCCCTAATTAGGATTAGGGCAAAATAATTAATCGAACGGTCAAGATAATATCTCAGATAATCAGATCGACGATGGAGAATAAAAGAGAAAATTAATTAAAGAAATAAAGATTTTCAAAAAATCAAGAAGTTAAGATTACCTAATTTGTGAGATTCGAAAAATCAAGAAGATAAGATTTGAACTAAAGATTCGATTTGGAAAATCAAGAATCTGCCTGATTACTTTTTGGAAGAATAAAATCCTTTTGAATTTAATTAATTCAAAATGATGATTTTGTGAGACAAGTAAATAATCTTCTTCAGATTATTTACTAAAAAGAGTGAAAGTTAATAAAATGAAATCATTTTAAATATTTTCATTTATTTAAAATGAGAGAAAAGTGAAATTAGTAATTAAATAATTAGAAATAATTATTTAATTTGGAAGATAAGATGAATAATTAAATAAATTTATTTAATTGTGACAATTAGTGACATATTAAATAAATAAATAAAACTTATTTATTTAATAATCAGGAAGAAATATATGACGGAGGGTAATTAAATAAATTAAGAAATTTATTTAATTACGGGAAGACTTAGACAATTAATGACGTATTTAATAAATCAATGAAATTTATTTATTTAATAATCATGAAGAATAAAAGGACATGAATTAATTAAATAATTATGAATTATTTAATTAATAGTCGAATGTGGACCAAGGGCATAATTAAATGTCATAATTATGCCAGGACAAAAGTGGCAAAAATGAAGCTTGCAGGCCTAGGTCATTTTTAGGTGTCTACATTTTGCCCCTCTTTGTCATAATGTCGCTTGTCGCATTGTGACAAAGAAAATAAGTCAAAGAAATTCCCCAGTAAAGGTACGGAGTATCATTGCCCCCTCGGGAAATTTTTCCAATTTTGGGTCGGCGACAGAAAAATTTGAAAAGGGTCCTGACAAATCAATATGATGACCAGAAAAACAATGGCGCAGTTGGTTTCAGATTTCGACATGTTTAAGACAGTCAACGGGGAATTCAAAGGTGGTCAAATGAGCCTCCAGTAATAACCTGGGTTGAGAAATGTCATTTTGACTTTATAAATAGGTTGACAAAGGGGTAAAAGACAATTCACTTCTACTATTTACCTCACGAAATTTGAGAGCTCAGAGCGAAAGGCATAGCAGCAACGATGGTGATTCCGGTGTTAGAGCATTGTGGAGAGATCGTGCAGACCTTCAAACGGCTAGAGGGCTCGGAGCCAGCGGTAAGTACCATTTCCTTGCTTTGTAATTTTCTCGTTTTGTGTGTCATTTTTAGCTTTCTAGGACAGACAACGTCTGCGCCGCGACGCAACTGCATTCGTGTAAGCCACAATAGCTTTTGTGTTCGACACATTTGATGTTTCGCGACGCAAGTGCAATGAGAAATTAGTGTAGAGCGGTGGTTTGCGCTGCACTTGACAATTTCTGCGATGCATTTGACTTATCGAGTTGCATTTGAATGTCCGAATGTCACAATTGTCAAATTGCAACGCATTCGCTGTTTTGATCAATGCAATTGTGTTTATGCGACACAACTGCCTTAATGCAACGCATTCGTCAAATGTCGCGACACAAGCGTAGACATGCGACGCATTTGATACTTTAAACCGCATTTGATGTATGGTACGCCGCATTTGACTTTTTGTGACGCAATTGCCTGAATGCGACGCATTTGCCTTTTTCCTTGACCCTAGTTGATTTTGATATTTGTGTATCCTTAGATGCTTTTCATGATGCTGACAGCTGTCCAAAAAGTACTGATTAATTGTTCATCTTTTTTGCAGAGGCAGCTTGCCCCTATCTATACCCGCGAGAGCAGATCGACACCGTTTCGGTTTGTTGACCAGTTGAGCCTGCAAGAGTGGCGACGATTGATGAGATTAGGATTATTCTATGTTGCTTTCATGCCCGCCATTCGGGCAAACAAGGGGCTACTGACAGCGCTGTGTGAGCGGTGGCATTCGGAGACTTGTTCATTCCACCTGCCGACAAGTGAGGCTACGATTACCCTGGAGGATGTCTATCAGATTCTTCGGGTGCCAATCCGAGGGGAGCAGATTATCTATGACCCGCGACATGACGAGCAAACCTTCCATGGCTACTATCAAGATCAGGGTGCTGGACTGGGCATCCAAGGTTACGAGATCAGATGGGAGTTCCTAGTAGATCATTATGGTTGCTTTGATGCATTCCTTGCGACTTTGATTGGGGGTATCTTGGTACCTGATTGCCGGGGACATGGATTTCCTATTGGTTGGAGAGATGTCTTGGTTGGTATGAGGCATGATAGGACAGTGTATGCCTGGGGTCCCTGCTTACTTGGGACACTCTACCACCAGTTGCACGATGTTGCGTATAGGAGAGGAGAGAGCATATCGTGTGGGACCACATTGATGATGATATGGGCCTGAGAGCACATAGCCATATTCCAACCTCCCATTGATAGACCACAGTTGGTCGATGGTATGTCATACGCCTATTACTACGCCGGTGCCCTGCAACAGACTCATATGGGTGAGATAGGTTGGTGGCGGCACAGGATTGACACCATGGTGACGTTTATCTGGAGGCCATACAGAGACTGTGAGGCGTGGGACAATGAGGATGAGCACCTTAGCTTCTGCAGACAATATAGGTACTTGATTGGTCAGACCATGCAGACGTCGCGATTATTGAGATGTACCTACCACAGTGTGTCCTGAGGCAGTTCGGAGAGCAGTAAGGTGTACCTGCGGGGACAGCCGAGTATGCCAGATCATCTAGAGAGTATGCTTGGGGACTAGCCATCCCAGTGGCATTTGCAGAGCAACAGATTGATGGGCTAGCAGCCCAGGCATGGGGATGGAGGGGAGGAGCAGCCGATCCGGGGACCACAGCGGATTATGATTTATGGTGGCAGGCACGCAGACCAGTGCCATTGATAGATCCTGATGGGCCAGCACCAGTAGACAGGCGATCAGTGATTCCACAGGTGCCATAGGCCAGACGGGGAGGCAGAGGCGGTGACAGGGGCAAAGGCCAGGGGAGGGATGGAGGCAGGGATGGAGGCAAGGGCAGAGATGGAGGTAGGGGCAAAGACGGAGGGAGGGGGAGATGATGGCGGAGAAGGAGGTAGGGGGAGATGATGGCAGAGATGGTCAGAGGTGGAGGCGAGACGGTCAGGCGTAGGGCTGGCGTGTGTGATAGCGCGTAGTGAGGGTAGCCTTAGATGCTATCCTCGAGGTCGGTGAGGAAGGGGAGAGAGAGGAGCAACCCAGATAGGAGGGAGAGGGTGAGGAGAGACGGGAGGATGAGAGGCATGAGGAGGAGGTGAAGGAGAGGCATGAGGAGGAGGCGGAGGCAGAGAGGCATGAGGAGGAGAGGCAGGAGGAGGCAGAGGTAGAGGTCAGAGGACTGGAGGATGTGGAGGTGGAGGTCAGAGGACAGGAGGAGGTGGAGGTAGAGGTCAGAGGACAAGAGGATGTGGAGGTGGAGGTCGAAGGACAGGAGGAGGTGGTGGTGGAGGATGATGATGACGTGGATGACGCCATGGATGAGGCTGAGAGACTCCTTAGATGGCAGATGGTAGAGAGGGAGGAGGAGATACCCTCCAGCTCAGGGTTACCTCATGATGCCACAGCAAATCAGAGGGTGGCCGATCTACAGCAGAGACTAGATGATAGCCTGACACAAGTCAGATCCTTACAGTTAGCGTTGGAGGTAGCCCAGGTAGAGCGAGATCAGGCGGTGATCCGCCAGCAGGACGCAGCTCAGTGGTGCACAGACTTCATAGCATTATGCACAGGGCCTATGGGAGACATGGCTCGCGAGCTAGCCAGAGTGAGCATGAGATTGGGGCAGTACAAGACATTATATGAGAAGGCAGTGCCACCAAAGTGACAAGATCCTACCTTGTCACGGTCACAGACGAGGACAGGTAGTGGCCACAAATCAGGCAGTGCTACTGGTAGTAGGAGTCATACCAGTGTCAGATGGTCTACCTCAACATGACACACTTTAGGGCATAGGTCACATCATTCACGTAGGCACACCCCGAGTCCTCATTCAGGTCACAATCATGGGTTGGCTGGTTCAGTACAGAGGTCAGGACAGGTACAGCCGCTAGTGGTTGATCCCTCTACTTCTTAGAGTCCGGCCGTAGTGACATCACAAATGTTTTATACTGTTGAGATGACACCTGCCTTCTTAGTTCCAGTAGTGGCACAGGCAGAGGTTGCGACAGGTCCACCTATTGTTTCAGTGCTAGTGATAGAGCTTCAGCCGCCAAATTCTTTGCCTCGAGGGGATGATGAGAGTCTACCCTAGGGGAATTTTGTTATTGTGACACTTTATGTATATATTTGAGCCTACGAGCTCCATTTTTGGGATATCCCATGACTTTATCCTGTGACATTGTACATTTTTGAGATGATATTATATGATGATGCAGTTTTGATGCGGCCTATATGTGTTATGTGATGCTCTTTCATTTATGTATTTGATGTGATGTCCTCTATATGATGTTCATTTATGATTTTGATGTGTTGATGATGCAATGCTTATTTATATGAGATGATAATGATTATAATGATGTGCATGATGTATTTTAGTAAAAGATGCAATGTTGATGATTATGTTTAATGCAATGTTTATGTATATGATTTGATGCCATGGATGGTGTATGTATGGATCCAATGCAATATTTATATGATCATGTATGCACTTATGTTTTTGGATGTCACAGGATATCATCGTGAGATGGACGAGAGAAGACGACAAGACTTGATGAGAGAAGATGACCAAACCAAAGAGGAGAAGATGACGAGACCTACGAAAATGCATGTTAATTCCTAGACCAAATCATTCAAAGCTTTACCATAGGACATTAGTATTTATTGCTCTTAATCATCATTGGGCAGACTATTGTAATGGCCAAGAAACACCATGATATGACATAGATCAAGGTGTGCAAGGTCGTACCATCACGTAAGACAAACAATCATAGACAAGGATGATCATGGCTCATACTAGGAGCGTGATTGCCCCAGTCTTTTTGCCATAATCAACCACATGCAGAAAAAGACAAGGACAAATTATGAAACATCGCTGCTTCTCTAAATCCTATTTCCAGGACATCCTTGAGAAACTAGTGGCATGATTGTCAAAATACAAAAATAGAGTCCTTACCACAATATTTCGTTGTTTTTCTAAATCCCAAAATTAGGATCTCGATGAGAAACTAGTAGTCATGCATGTCAATTGACATGATACGTCGCTGCTTCTCTAAATCCTGCTTAGTGGGATCTTCCTGAAAAACTAATATCATGATAAAAACTAAAAGACAATTGTCAAGTGTTTGCCAAGTGCATCTGGATATCCATTGTTCTGATGCCAAGATGCCATGTTTGATAATGTCGAGATGTCGAAATGTTTAAAGTTTTGATGATCTTGAAAAATGTCAAGAATTGGTGAATTCAGGAAGGACACATCCTGAATAATGTCGATGTCAAGAGGATTTGATCCCTAATACCCGTAAGGGGTCCCTCTAAAATGATGACGATGCTTAGGAAGGACACATCCTAAGGCATAAATGACAGAGTTTGTTCTTCAGAAGGACACATCTGAAGAATACTGATGTCACGAAGAGTGATCTTTAGATGTCAAGAGGATCACTCAAAATGTCAAATGACAATAACAATGCCAAGGAAAGACACATCCTAAAGCATAAATGACAGAGGTTATCATTCAGAAGGACTCATCTGAAGATTAACCTAAAGTTTGACAGTTTGACAGGTTATAATGATTTGACTTGCTTTGCCCGAGTTTGACTTGTGTTTGACTATATGTCGATATTGTCATGATGATATGATTGACATGTCGATGAAATTGTCATATTGAAATAACTGATTGCCATGGTTTGCTTGATGAGTTTCATTCGTTTGGGAAAAAATTTGTGTTTCCTTGAAGACTTTTTGTCGTGTGTGCCAGTGTGATGTCATGAACCCTAATGGACTGACCTAATGTGGCCTCGGGGGCTCATCGACAGATGGCCTTGCCTACATCATACACTCAGAGACCTCGTAGTTCGACACGACCAATGACTTTGTCTTGGTGACCAAAGATTTTGTCATGATTTTATTCTGACAAACCTAAATGGACTGACCTAATGTCTCGGGGACTCAAATGTGAGTCTTGCCTACGTAGCAAATGCGCAGAGACAACGTAGTTCAGAAAAATGATAAAGACTGATTGATATGACTAATTTTGAAAAGAGATGACAATGTGTTCGCGTTCTTTGAGCAGTCTGAATTGTTGTTTTTGGTTTTCTTCAGGACGTTTTATGATTTTTAGGTCTTTCTTTAGGACATTTTATGATGTTTATGGTCTTTTTTTAGGACTTTTTACAATGTTTTGGTCTTTTTTTAGGACTTTTTACGATGTTTTTGTCTTTTTTCAGGACATTTTACAGTGTTTTTGTCTTTTTTTTAGGATTTTTTGTGATGTTTCTATCTTTTTTCAAGACTTTTTACGATGTTTTTGTCTTTTTTTAGGACTTTTTGCGATGTTTTTGTCTTTTTTCAAGACTTTTTACGATGTTTTTGTCTTTTTTTGAGGACTTTTTGCGATGTTTTGTCTTTTTTAAGGACTTTTTGCCAATTGTCAAGATCATGTGTGACATCCACTGCAGTTTCATGATAAAGATTTTTCCCCCAGTCAGGTCCAAGACTTAGCCATTTTTAAGGAACACAGACAGAATGTTGCTGGTTTACTAGATGGACAGTCGTTAGGACTTGATGTCAATCGTTTATCCACTATGACAGGTAGGTTAGAATGTGGTGGCGATTTGCGTAATGATGACGATAATACCTTTCATCCTAGGCCAAGGCAGACAAAGTGATAATAGATGGCAGAGCAATGATTGATTACGCATGGCGCCTGTTTGCCAGGTTTTCGCCATGGTACTTGTCCAAAGCGCTTGTTTTCCAGGTTTTCACTATTGAACGAATCATTTTTCTCTTTACTCTTTTCTTGACTTTTTTGATTTTTTTGGTGTCACCAAGACACCTGTTTGCCAAGTTTTCATCAGGGTGACAATTTTTTATCATTTTTCATTTTTTTTGTATTTTGCAGTTTCCAACTCAGTCCTCTGATGCTATGCGTAGAACCTTCAGAGATGTAAACTGTTGATGGGTTCTGTCAGTTGTTCTCCATCTAGTGTGGCCAGCTGATAAGCTCCAGAACTGAAAGAAGATATAATAATGTAGGGACCCAACCAGTTTGGTTCAAACTTTCCTGGCTTTTCTCTGTCGGCTTGGTTCTTGGGGTTCTGCATAAGAACTAGGTCGCCAATGTCAAACTGTCTGACCATAACCTTCTTATTGTAGCTGTGACAAAGACGGTTCTGATATGCTTGGAGATGGTTCAGTGAATTTTGCCTTCTTTCTTCCAGCATTTCCAGCTCATGCAAGCGTGATTGTCGATACTCCTCATTAGTTAGACCCTTCAGGAATACTCGTAACGAAGGAATTTCAACCTCAATAGGTAAGATGGCCTCAGCGCCAATGACTAGGGCAAAAGGAGTGGCTCCTGTAGGCGTACAAATGCTAGTTCAGTAAGCCCAAAGAGCAGGGTTGAGTTGTATGTGTCAGTCACGGCCAGCGTCATTGATAGTCTTTTTTAGGATCTTGATAATGGTTTTATTGGACGCCTCAGCTTGACCATTTCCTTGTGGGTAGTATGGAGATGAAAAGTGGTGTTGGATATGGAATCGCTCACATAACTCACGTGCGTCTTGGTTTTTAAACGGACGTTCGTTGTTAGTGATGATGGATTATGGAAGGCCATACTGGCAAATGATGCAGTTAAGGATGAACTTGGATATTTGCTTGTCGGTAATATATGTCAATGGGATGGCTTCAATCCACTTCGTAAAATACTCAGTGGTAGTGATAATGAATTTGTGGCCGTTGGAGGAGGTTGGATGAATCTTACCCACGAGGTCAAGTCCCCATTATGCGAAGGGCCAAGGAGAAGTGATTGGTCAAAGATCCTGTGCTGGAGCATGAATCAAGTCACTGCGAATCTGACATTTGTGACAAGTCCTCACATATTCAATTGCATCCTTTTCAATTGTTGGCCAATAATACCCTAATCTCATTATTTTCTTAGCTAGAGTAGGACCACTTGAATGAGATCCGCATATACCGTCATGCAATTTGCGAAAGGTCGTACGCGCTTCGTCGGTGTCGAGACATCTAAGGAGGGTGTCATCAAAACTACGGCGGTACAAGGTGTCACTGACGATGGCATACTTGGCAGATTTTTGGATGAAGGACTTCCTTTGGTTATTGGACAGGTTCAGTGGAAGGGTTTGGGATTTTAGGTAGTCGTAAATGTCCTGATACCAGGGAGAGTTGGGACCAACAAGTTCGCAAACCATTTCTGATTCTGGGATGTCATATGTCGGGATTAAAAGTTGTTCTACTAAGAACTCAAATTGTGACACATTTTGAGGGATGTCCAAGAGAGAACCAATAGTAGCCATTGCATCAGTTGCCTTATTCTGTACCCTGGAGATTTGTTCAAAAGCAATCAAGTGGAAGTATGTCAGGAAACTGTCCACCATCCTCTTGTAGGGAAGCAACTTCTCATCCTTTGTTTCATAGTCATCATTCACTTGGTTGATAACAAGCTTGGAATCCCCGAATACAAGCAATGTTTGAATTTTCCATTTGATTGCCATTTTGAGACCTATGACTAGTGCTTCATATTCAGCAATGTTATTTGTACAAGAGAAAGCGATCCGGAATGCCTTAGGAATTGAATCCCCTTGTGGTGTGATAAACAAGAGTCCAGCGCCTGAGCCATGACCAGTATGAGACCCATCAAAATATAGCTTCCATGGTACCACCGGTTCTGCATGAAAAATAGACTCATCAGGAAAGTCAGTTACTAGTGGATGAGTGACTTGAATTGGCACATCTGCCAGTTGATCTGCTATTACCTGTCCTTTTATTGCCTTGTGTTCGACATATTGTATGTCATACTCACTTAGTATCATAACCCATTTTGCCAACCGGCCTATTAATGTCGCCCGACTTAAGAGGTATTTCAGTGGATCAATCTTGGAAACCAGCTGTGTTTGGTGACTAAGCATATAGTGTCTTAATTTATGGGATGCAAAGACAACAGCAAGGCATGCAAGTTCAATGTTTGTATAGTTCAACTCATACCCTATTAGTGTGCAGTTGATGTAATAGATGGCTCATTCTTTTCCTTCATGATCATTTTGTGCCAGTAATGCCCCCAGTGTTGAACTAGTAGTCGAGATGTAGAGTATCAATGGCTTTCCATGAATTGGAGGCATGAGGACTGGTGTTGACAGTAGATAATCTTTGATTTTCTGAAAGGCTTCCTGACACTTATCTATGCATACAAAGGGGATACCCTTGCGCAACAAATACTAGAATGGGTGACACTTATCTACCAATTGGGCTATGAAACACCAAATAGATTGTACTCTGCCTTGTAGAGTTCTTAGTTCACTGATTCCTTTGGGTGGAGGCATGTCTATGATAGCTTTGACCTTTGCGGGATCAACCTCTATGCCTCTTCGGGAAACTATGTATCCCAAGAGTTTTTCTGATGTGACCTCGAAAACACACTTCTTAGGATTTAGCCGGACTTTGTACTCTTCAAGTCTCTTGAAAATTGTGTCGAGTACCTTCAGATGATCTTTCCTGGTTGCTGATTTGGCCAATAAATCATCTACATAATCCTCCATTATTTTGTGCATCATGTCATGGAAGATTGTGGTCATAGCCCTTTGGTATGTAGCACCTACATTTTTGAGACCGAATGGCATGACATTCCAACAATATGTACCCCATGGGCAAGTAAATGTTGTTTTGTGCTGATCTTCAGGAGCAATGTGAATCTGATTATAGCCGGAGAAACCATCCATGAGGGACAGCATCTCATATCCTGCGGTAAGATCAACTATGATGTCAATGTTTGGCAAAGGAAAGTCATCCTTCGGGCATGCTTTATTTAGATCTCGAAAGTCTGTACATACGCGGATCAGTCCATTTGGCTTTGTCATCAGCACTAGGTTGGAAATCCATTCAGCGTAATCTATAGACCTTATGAATTCGGCGTCTAGTAGTTTCTTTAACTCGGCCTTGACCAATAGAGCAACTTGAGGGTGCATTTTGCACAACTTTTGCTTGACCGGTTTAGCATTAGGTAATAGCGGGAGATGGTGCAGAACCAGTTCTAGGTCCAATCCTGGCATGTCCGCATAGGACCATGTGAAGTTGATTTTTCTCTCTGCAAAGAATTTATGAAATTCTGGTTTCTCTTCGTCAGTCAATGATGCAACAAATAGGACCATCTTGGGGTCTTTTGCAGTTGAAATGTTATCCTCTATTGTGTCCTCAATAAGCATAGCCGATTTCTCCTGTTGTACAGGGAGAAAGTCTAGTCCTCCATCTTTGGGTGCCTCAGGGAGGTTTTCACCCATAGATACGTCCTTTATTTTTACTATTTTCTCATCAAGAGGTGCCTTTTGGTTTTCACCTAGAGACGTTTCACTTTTTGTTTTATTCTTATTTTTACTTTTGCAACTAGAGGACTGAGCAATCTCGCCAAAGTATGTCGTGTAGTCTAAATCAATTGTGAATCCTGATTTGTGGTCCCCACTGGGTGTGTCTTCTCATAACCCCATAAATTCAACAATTGCCTCATCATTCTGAAATGTGTCCAGCACTGGCGGTCCTTGTTGGTCCCAATCGACTAGGTCAGGGTAAACTAAGGAAATGCCATCGTTGATGTTGGTAAATTGGGGTGAGGATGCAGATAGTATGCAGACATGTTCAGTGATGTTGTAAATGAGATTATCATCATCCAACTTGACATCGGACTCTATCCAATATTCTCCTTCACTAGTGTCATATTCGTTGTCAAAATAAGGAGTGAAGGTTGTAGAGCCCTTATTGTCACTATCATCTGATACTTTAGATGGATTGAATGGAATGGGTTTAGATGATGGGTGTTGGACGTCATGGGGAGTGGTAATGGGTCTTTGACTATTTGGTGCTTGTTCAATTTTGAATTTTTGCCCAAAACTGTTGCTCAAAGGTTAGTTCCCCTAGTTCGACAAACAAATCATCAAGACAACAGTCACTTAGGGATCGTTCTAAGCCAAATTCCCACTCATGGGAGTCCGTTTCGGTGAGGGTTTCCCTAGTAGTCTCGACACTATCCGAAGCATGTACTCGCTCATTTGAAAGTCTATAGGTACATCAATCGTCATTGTCGGGTGCTACAAACCCTAATCCAAGATACTTTAGAATTTGAAAAGTTTCTATGGGTTCCCTTCAACCAATTTTATCTTTTCCTAGGCCACTAGTACCGTCGTAGCCTTTAGCCTTCATGATGTCATAACCTTTGCCATATATTTGAACTGGTAATGGGGGTAGTGTGACAGTATCCTTATAGATCCATCTGACAATGTCAATAAGGTCTTCCTTACTCATGTCTCTCCACTTGATAAAAATATTTTTGGTGGAACTTTGAAAGTTTCCTAAGGTTCCATTCTGAAACATGGCCGACCATAGTCCTTGGGAGACCTGGGCATTGTTGTTATGTTGTATGTTGTATGCAATTTGAATTCTCCGCAGCCAAGGTCCTGGATTTTGACAGTGGATTCCGTCTTAGGGCTAGTGGAAGTTGGTGGTATGGCGGAAGACATGGATGGAGCAGATGTGGAAGATGGCATGAGTGTGGATGGGTCCATGTATATGGATGACGAGGAGCCAGGTGCTTCTCGGTTAATAGGTACTCGGTTTTTAGAGATACCCCTTAAGTTTGTACAATATTAGAAAGGGTCGGGGTCTCCATATATGGTTATTTCAGTGCCGTCAAATGGAAACTTGAGGCATTGGTGGTATGTGGACGGAACGGCTTTTAAGGCGTGAACCTATGGATGGCCTAGCAATATGTTATACGGTAGTTCCAAATCCAGGACTTGGCAAGTCGTGTCCACGATGACCGGTCCCACTCTGATAGGGAGAGAGATAACGCCACGTGAAGAGCATTCCTCGTCATCATATGCTTTGATCACTATACTTTTCATTGGGTCTATGCACACATCAGAGAACTCGAGAGCCTTAACCAATTTGAGGGAGCATATATTCAACCCTGCTCTGCCATCTACTAAAACCTGTCAAACTTTGTGCTTGTGGACAAAACTTTCTATGTGAAATGCATCATTATGGTTGGTTTTAGGTGATGAGTAATCTTGATCTGAGAAGGTGACGTGGTGAGGCGTAGTAAGGTATCCCACCATGGTTTCAAATTGATTGACATCGATGTCCTTGGAGATCGATGACTCTATCAGGGTTTTATCTAGGATATCTTTGTGCGCGGGAGAGATACGAAGCAGCTCAAGTATAGAGATTTGTGCAGGAGTCTTCCCTAGCTGTTCGATGAGGTTGAACTGACTTTTGGGTTTCCATTGCTTTGTGGTTGGGACAGGTTATGGCTGTTTAGCAGATGGGCCAGGTTGTGTCTATTTAGCAGACGGGCCCGGTATGGTGATTTTGGCTTGTCGAGCGGGAGGTGGACCAGCTATAGTGACCTTTCCACTGCGAGTTGTAGCATTACATTGGGGTGCTCTTCTAACCGTAATGGTATTGATGTATTCATTGTCGGTTCTGACATTGTTTATAATAGGTCCACTAGAATAGTCATACTTGACTCGGGCGAAGTTAGCTTGATTCTGTGGACCTGACGTGGAAGCATTACGAGAACCATGGTCTTGCAGTGGATTCTTATGGATAGTATGATCTGAATTAGAGGCAAATTGAGATCCACCTACTTCAATGATGCGACTTTTGATAAGATCTTGTATTAGGTTTTTCAATTGGTGACAGTTAGAAGTTGTATGTCCTTTTCCTCGATGGTAGTCACAAAATGCATTATCATTCCACCATGCTGGTTTGAATTGTCCTGGGTCATATGGTTTTGCTTCTTGAAGTATCATGACCCCATTCTGGATACATTTCTTAAGGACTTCTTCAATGGGTTCACCCAAAGGAGTGTATGTGCGACCTTTAAGAAATTGTCTCATTTGATGGTATTGTCCCTAATGTTTTGACCACTTGGGTTGTTTGAAGGAATATTGGGAGGAGGTGTTAGTGTCGTTGTTGGTTTGTTTTGTTGTTTAACCCCCTTTAGGGCCAGTACAGGACCCACAACGTTTGCAGCCTTAGCGTCAACAACGCCATCATTTGTAACGTGTTTATTTTTAACCCAATATTTGTTCTTGTCAGTGGTTGGATTGACATTTGTGTTTTTGGAACCATATCACAATTCTCCCTTTGCGATAAGGGCTTTCTCAATCTGGACCCATTTTTCAACTAATTCTGTGAAGTTTGTGCAACAATGTACTTGCAATGCATATTTTAGGGGCCCAAGAAGTGTTTGCACGAACATGTCGACCTTTTCTCTTTTGGGTATATCAATATGACATCTACTAGCTAGACTTCTCCATTTCTGAAAGAATGGGATGAAAGTCTCACCAGCATCCTCTTGCATGAGATTGCACAAGCTAGTGATAGAGGTATCCATGTCAATGTACGTGTAATTTTTTATGAACTTTCTTTTAAGCTCATCCCATGTTTGGATATCATTTTGAGTGGAAAACCATTCAAAGGCCTGACCTGCCAGACTTTTAGAAAAAAGTCTCATCAAGTATGTTTGTTCATAGGTGATGTCCATACAATTGGTTGCAAATTCGCGAACATGTTCAATGGGGTTTGTCTTGCCTCTGTATTTTGTGAAATTGGGTGACACATATCCCAGAGGAAATGGAGGCATGTATAAGCTCATGTCAAATGGGTATACATTTAGGTCATATGATATTTTTGATTTTTGACTTGAAATGTATATGTTTTGGATGGTTTTCTCTAAACCCCTCACTCTTGTTTGGAGGGCGTCCACAACAGGGTCATTTATGTTTCCGTACGTTGGATTGCCTAGACACCATAGGTCCCTATTTGTTGTGCATGCATATTGGTGTATTGTGGTGGTGTGGATTGCTGTGATATGTATGACATATGCGGATTGACGTGTTGTTGATATTGGAAGTTATGATTGGGTGTATATTGATGAGTATGAACGTTAGATGAGTAGGTTGGGATATGTCCCCAAACCATGTGTGTCGTTATTTGGGGAATGTGATGACCATGGATGTTATGATGCGTTAATGGTACCATGGGTTGTGTTACTTGGCCACCTTGTGCGAATTGTTGGTTTTGCACAAGGGGAATGTTTGTATTTGTACCTTGGGAGGCAATGACATTTGATTGTGTTGTTGTGTTAATGTTTTATTGTTGTCCTTGGATAAAGATACGTCCGGTGCCTCCTCCCGAAGGATTTTGCAAAATACCACTAAGTGGATGCATCAAAGGTGTACTCATGGTAGTAGATGGAGCTATCAAGGGGGGATTGTTGTGACTTGATGATGCCCGTGTGGCATTTACTGTCGTGGTATTTATGGTGTTGGAGGTGTTTGGGTTGTTGGGTGTAGCACGCGCTGTCATTGTGGTGTCCAAGGAAGTATTGCTCGTAGTGTTTGGAGGTTGACCACTATGTGACATGTTATGTGCGTTGTTGTTATTAGGGTCATGAGGTGTCACATTTATCGTGTTAATGTCAAATCCTTGAGGTAATTTGGCGCCTTCACTCAAGAGTATAGCCAAGAATCTGTCTTTGTCGTAACGGACCATTGTTTCAACGAATTGAGAGGCCTCTGGATTTTGTGCTATTGCTTCTAAGTTTTCCTCAAGTATTTGACCATTTTCGTCTATTTGCAATGAAAGTTCAAATGTACCGTTTGATGAGGATTGTGTTGTTACAGGAGGTGGATCGTTTGGATTGGAAAATGGATCGTAAAAAGTCCAGTTTGGATTACCGAAAGTAGACATGGGGTCTTGCCGAGAGTTTGCCATTTGTCATTGTTGTTTTTGAAGTCTGGTTTCCACCATAAATGAGATTGTTCAAATGGGAATGACAACTAATAATGATGATATTATGCAAGATCTAAGTTCAAAATGATGACTAGGATGACCAATTTTTTGGATTTTTTTGTGAATAGGATATGTAATGTGTAGTCCTAAAATGCAATGTAAGACAAAGGTATCTAAGCACATCTAAGCTCGAACTTTGTTTTCGATTTTGGTTACTAGAGGACTTTGTTGAAAATGACAAGGTGACAAGGTCTAAATGACTAGTGAGTTTTCCTAACTAGACTTTTGAGTTGGAAAAATCTCACAAAGAGGACAATGACTAAAAAGGGGTTTGATAACTTAGTCCAAAAGAGCCTAGTTTCAAAAATAATGATGTTGCTAGTTGTGCTGAGGTTTACCTAATCCTAAAGATGCAAAACTGTGAACCTAGGGACAACCTAATGTCAAATGTATGCAACTAAAATAATGAAGGATGCAACCTATAGTAATGAATGCAAACTAGTGGTCAAGACTTTGAGCAATTTCCAGTTTGGTTTCTAACAAAATCTTTTAGGAAACAGTGTTTGGCAGATTATTGACAAGACGAAGACTTCAGATTTGACTTTGGATGAAATTTTAAACAGTGACAGGAAAATGCGTCGTTTGAGATGTCAGTTGCATCGTGGTTTTGCGAATGCGGCTCAAGTTTAGCAGATGCGACTCGGAAACAGACAAGTGCGACTCAGTTTAACAGATGCGACTCGATTACAATCAGTTGCATTTCAGTTTTGCACATGTGGCTCTCAAGTGTTCAGATGCGTCACGACACCTACAGATGCGGCGTTTTGAGTATCAATTGTGGTTTAACAGAGCAATTGCAGTTCAAAAAATCAGTTGCGGTTCGACAAATGCGACAGAGTTTTGTTTCAAATTGATTTTCTTGTCGTTTTGATTGCAAGTTTGATATGTTTGGTGTTGAATGTTTTGTTTGAAGCTGTGATGAAACCAGAAAGCACTTGACAAACACAGTGTTTTGAAAAGTAAGCAAACACACATCGGATAAGCACAATCCTAGGTTAGGCCATGATAGTATTCGCTAGATTCCACGCGGGTTTCCCCAACCGCATATCTGTAGCATGTGAATTCAGAAGCTTGGCTGCACGGGCTCCCCCTTATAGTGCACTCTCTTCTCAAGCCAACCAAGCTTCCAACCCCCATGAAACTCCCATGGCGAGCTGATCCCCTCTACTACAAACTGCGAAAGTGTGGATGCCTTCACACCGACTGGTACTGCGTTAACAAATAGAAGGATTTTGGCTTTCTATACAAGAGTTTTTAGTTAGGGACCCCCGTTCGAGTGGCCATACATGGGGCAAGAGATTAATCACCATTAAGGTGGCACTCCAACCTGAAGAGGTTAAGCTCAACAAGGTTTAAGGGAGTACAACTCCGTCCGTATGACACATCCACACAAGCAACCTTAGGTTTTCCCTTAAGGTTTACATTTATATACCGGTCGGGGGTAGCTTGGATTTAGCTCCGTTGCCGGTTTGAGTCACGTTGGGGTGATGAAATCCCCAGGCAGGCCCAATTTCTAGAGTTGGTAACCATTTCTCTTACACCCAAGATCACTCGAAAGCACGAGGGGAGAGGATACTTCGATATACCAAGTCAGGGTAATAACAAATCAAGATGGGTCTAGTTTTCTGATCACGAGGTTTTCACCAAGTGAGAGCATACTCACCTACCATCTTGCAAACACAATCAAGCAAAGAAGACATGAATGTTCTTTTTATGTGCACCAAAGTTGAACGTTTGCTAATCTATGAAAAACAAGCACAATGTTTGATTTATTTTGTCTTCGACATTCGAATCTGTAGACAAAAGATTAGTAGTTTCTATATTAAATGATCTTCGACACACGAATAGTTACCGCCACATGCTGCAAACGAAGATTAGTAACACAAAACCCTAAGCTAGCTAACATGCAGAAATGAAAAACTAGGAAATCAGAAGACTAGAAAAAACCAGAAAGAAACTAGCAACCAGAAAACCCTAAAATCCAAAAATCAGAATGTCAGAAATGAAAGAAAATTTTTACTAGTCAGATGTGGCGTGACAGAGCATATGCATCATTCAGGACTTCAAATGCGACACGACAGAGCAGATGCGTCGTTTCAAATATCGATTGTGGCTTATCAGAGCGATTGCGGCTTTTGAGTTGGCGAATGCGTCGCGATGCATCAAATGCGTCACGATTTTAAAAAAATGGTTGTGTCGCTCCGTACATGTACCTGCAAAACTACAAAAAACACCAAAAAAAATATGGAAATAACCAGAAAAACGGAGTCGGGTTCACCAATGTAATCAAGGGATTTCTTTTAGGTTCGATTCAAGTTGTTAGCAACAAATCAATAAATGACAATGAAACCCAAAGATCTTACAAAACACAAAGGAAGTAAAACACAAAACAATTATACCTGATCGTCGATACCTCCATGATTCACTTTTGTAATACCTTCTTGCTTGCTGGATGATGTTGCCCTCAGATTTGTCATGTGAGCAATCTGCAAATGTCTAAGTCCTACACCAAGCTTTGAAGGATTTTAAATATGCCTAATGACTATGCCTATGACCATGATTGATAATGCCTAAATATGCTAAGATTTGATCAAACAAAGATAATAAGTGTTGAAATTGCTATGAAATCTAAGTGTGCAAAATGCCTAAAATGTAGTGTGCCTATGTAAAATGTCAGCGTGTATGTGTGTAATCAAAAAGTGAGAGGAAAATGACATTTTATAGAAAATGTCATTTTGAAGAGACGGACGAGATTAATTGATGATGAGAACCTAAAATGAGCGGTCCAGATTAAATCTGAGAATCCCTAATTAGGATTAGGGAAAAATCATTAATAGAACAGTCAAGATAATATCTCAGATAATCAGATCGACGGTGGAGAATAAAAGAGAAAATTAATTAAAGAAATAAAGATTTTTGAAAAATCAAGAAGATAAGATTGCCTGATTTGTGAGATTCGAAAAATCAAGACGATAAGATTTGAACTGAAGATTCGATTTGGAAAATCAAGAATCTGCCCAATTACTTGATTTTTGGAAGAATAAAATCCTTTTGAATTTAATTAATTCAAAATGATGATTTTGTGAGACAAGTAAATAATCTTCTTCAGATTATTTACTAAAAAGAGTGAAAGTTAATAAAATGAAATCATTTTAAATATTTTCATTTATTTAAAATGAGAGAAAAGTGAAATTAGTAATTAAATAATTAGAAATAATTATTTAATTTGGAAGATAAGACTGAATAATTAAATAAATTATTTTATTGTGACAATTAGTGACATATTAAATAAATAAATAAAACTTATTTATTTAATAATCGAAGAAATATATGGAGGGTAATTAAATAAATTAAGAAATTTATTTAATTACGGGAAGACTTAGACAATTAATGACGTATTTAATAAATAAATGAAATTTATTTATTTAATAATCATGAAGAATAAAAGGACATGAATTAATTAAATAATTATGAATTATTTAATTAATAGTCGAATGTGGACCGAGGACATAATTAAATGTCATAATTATGCCAGGACGAAAGTGGCAAAAATGAAGCTTGCAGGCCTAGGTCATTTTTAGGTGTCTACATATAGAACTGTATACAATACCTAAGTGTTTGTATGACTAGTTTGACTATATAAATGGTCTTTAATCAACTAATTATATATATAATATTTTTTTGGAATTTATGTTCATGTGAAACCAAGTTGTCTTTTTTTTATTTTGTTCCGTAGGGGAATTAAATCTATTGATTTGTGACATCTTTTCAAGGTTTTCTTATGTTGAATTGTGACATCCTTTGCTTCAAGCGTGATTTATATGTGACATATTTTGTGTCATAGTTGATTTATGTTGTTGTGTCATGTTTGATTTATGTTGGTGTGCCATCTTTTTGTGTCATGTCTTATGTGTGGCATCTATTATGTAATTGTTGTTTATGTTTGTATATATGACTTCTTTTGTGTCATGATTCTAATTATGAGAGTAGGGTGTTATCTAAAAGGATAGGGTGTATGAGAATTTCATCTCATGGATTCTATTTGAAAGGATGAAATACAATTTTATGATAGGTTTATCTCATGGATTCCAATTGAAAGGATGAAATGTAATTTTTATGATACGTTGCTCATGGGTTCCATTTGGAATAATGGAATGTGGTTTTTTCCTATGGTTTAGGATGGTTAAAATCATGTTCTTATATTTAGGTCACAATACCAAGTGAGAAATCTCTCCTTGAGAAAGTTGGTTGAGATTTGAGCTTTCTCGTCTTGTTGTAGGCACCACATCACCATAGGCTCTAGTGCTCTCGTTGGTGGAGGGTCCACAAGAAGTTCATGTTATGACCACCATGTACCACTAGAGCTAGAAGATCATTGAGATAAGTCATGTGGCCCATTTTATTGGCATATTTGTTGTTTCTACCTTGTGGTAGGGGTACTTTTTGGTTGGTATCTATAGTTAACCTTCTTTTCTTATGTGAGGTAGTGGTATTTGGGCACACTACACAATTGGGAGTTGCTCTTTGGATGGGTTCTGGGAAATAGGCATGTTTATAATTTTTTATATGGATTCCTTGTGTATTTTTTATCAATAATATTGGGAATTTTTATGCTATCCCAAGCCAACATGGAGGCCACAATCAGGGGACCTCCTCCCTAGTATGAATGCAAGTGATCAATCCAATCGTATGAGCATAGTAGCCCAACAAGGGCACAAAACCTATGAGCACACCAACCCAATAAGGGAATAAAACAACATAGACTTGAACACAGTCTCATGATATGAACACCATTAAAAACCTCAATATTGTAGTTTAAACCTGTGAGCACATTAGATCAGTGGAGGCATAGTGCTTGCAATCACAATGTCCCAATGGATGTTTGAACCCTAGTGGCCACGATAATAACACCACCAATTTATCATCACACTATGGGATGAACCTTGATTCCTTGTGTATTTTTACTTTTGTGAGTGTTATTTTTATTTTATTTGTGTAATATGTGAGATTCTTATATATTATGTTTATTCTATACACTTTCTTTATGTGTATTTTATTGATGTGTACTTGATTTATGTTTGTTTTCTCTTACATTTGTTTACATGTTTGAATTGTTAATATCGGTATGTTTACATACTTTAATTGTGCAAAGGTCAAGATACATGTGGAATGGGATGCATGTAGCCTTACCTTGGTCATGTGCTCTTAGGGAGGTATATAACATCACATGAAGAGAGTTTATGTAGTATGGGATATGGGTAGCAATCTATGTGGATGTTGTATACGGTTTTGGATGTGAACTACTAAGTCAACATTATATAGTTGAAAGGACTCATAGTTTTTATTGATGATCATATTTGGCTTGTTCATGCCCTTGCATTCATATGTGTATTTGATGCTAGAAAGGGTGTGTTATGAGTATTGGTTATATTAGAATATTTTTTGGAATGTTCCTATTATTAAGAATATGCTTTATGAAATCTATTCCATGTATTTTGAATTTTTTGGGTCTATGGTTTTATGGGTATGATTTTTTTACTAAAGGAATGAACACAAAAGATAAACATTATTATTATTTTGTATAACACCTTTGGATTATGGATGGTGCTTCTTCACCTTAACTAATGAATGGGGAGGAAAGGGGCATGCTCATAGTGGGTTCAACTCTTCCTTCATTAGCAGCAGGAGCATGAGATCTCAGAGGATTAACTTGTAGAGTTGAGTGTGGACTTCTTCAAATATTATTCATGGTGTATATTATTTTAGATCACATGTATCTGTATGGTTGGTATCATGGGTGAGGGTTGTAGTTTGATCACTTGTAAATATTGGCTATGAAATGATGATATCTTCATTGTTGAGTATTAGACATATATACTCATGAGACTTTCATATTATTATAATGTAATTATTAGTGTTCTTCTTTATTGTACTACTTGAGTGGGAGTTATATATTGTGCAAATTCTTATTGGATATTAGTTACATGTCTTTCATATCATTATAATTTTGTGATTAGAAGTTAATTAAAGTTATTAAAAATTATCTTTAACTATTCAATTAGATTTGTGATGTTTATCTTGGTTAATGCTTAAAAAAAATTATGATTACATTTTTTAGGTTGTTACAAAGTATCTCTAAGAATAGTTTAGGAAAAAATGTGATAAAACTTACTCTCCTAAAATAAGTGTTTCATATTTTCAGGAAGCAATAAAAATGGGAAAATAAGGGGCTAAATAGGAATTAATTTGATTCATGTACCTATAGGGATTTTTAAGTGGAGTAGCTTCTTAGGCAAAGATTTTTGAGTTGGTAGTGGTTTTGGAACTCCATAAATTGACACTAAGTTTGGAGAAAAGAGTGTTTTTGCACTTGGAGTTCCATTTAACGTTAACGTGGGGAACAAGGGGGAATTATAGAAAAATTACAAGTAAATTGGGTTCAAATGAAAGAGGGAGAGGTGACAAGAACACTACAAGTGCTAATCCAAAAAAATTATAAGGGGTAGGATTTGTAGAGTTTAATGCTTAGCTTGGGAGGAATAAGATAGTAATCTCCATTAGCATATCTTATTTTAAAATCATTCAACATTATTGTTAGGATCAAGACATCCCAATTTAGCTCATGGATATCTTATTGTAAGGGAAAACCAACATGAGTGTGTAGTCAATCTAAAAAGTTAAGAAATCATTATAGCTAGTTGTAGACACCTAAAAATGTCTCAATGGATCACATTCGCTAACTAACATAATTTCCCTCAATTTCATCCTAATTCCTCCATTTAATTAAATAATGTTCAATTATTCGATTAAATTCACCTAATTCTCCTATTAATTGAATAATTCATCATTTTCACATTAATCCTCCTATTTGATTAAATAATTTCTAAATTATTTAATTAAATTCATCCCACTTTGATTAAATAATCTTAATTGTTTAATTAAAGATCTTTAAATCTCTCATCTTGTACAATTAAATAATCTCTTGATTGTTTAATTGACTGATATCTTCTAATTCCTCCAACTTCTCCCACTTGCAAAAGAATATTCTCAGGAATATTCCTCCATTTCAAATTCAAATATTTCCCTCACACATGGAAATATCTTCCAACATTCTTCCTAAAATCATGGGATTTGTGTTTGTCTCAATCAATTTGAGCCCTTGATTAGAATCATTGGTCCATGTCAATATTCGATCTCATCCAAGGATTAGAATCCTTGATCCATGCTTTACTCTATCTTCCATTTCTATCCATTGATTAACTAAATTAATCTTAACCCTTCATTCATCCAATTGGCCTATAAATAACACTCAATATCATCCACAAAACCATTCATTCAATATCTTATTTAATTACCATAACTAAAAAATGTACCTTTCAACATGGATTCTCTCCTCTAATGCATCGTATTTTTTAATTTTTTAACAAAAAAGTATATTTATTTTGATTTTTCAATCAATGTTTAATTATAATGGTCTAATTGTGATATTTAATATATATATATATATATATATATATATATACAAACAAAGGGGTAAAAGTGTCATGTTTGTGTTGGTGTTGGTGTGAATGTGTTTGTGTTGGTGTAATGAGGGGAATATGTGAACCATAAATTTTAGAACTATTGCATTGAGAATGAAATTTATTAATATTTTGTTCCTTGTACTCCTTAATAAATTAGTGTTGTGGAATGAAAGAACACAACACTTAGGGAGATGGAAAAATGCATGCTTCAGTCTTAATCTATGGTTCCAGCCTTTTGGGTCAAGGTAATTAATTGTGCTAACTATATTCATAATTACATTCCCCACAAGGTAGTTATGTATATAACTCTAAAGGAGGCTTGTTCCAACAAGAAGGCTATGGAATTATTTGTATGGTCTCAAACAAACTCCTAGGGATTGGTATGAGAAGATAGATTATTTCTTTCTTGCATCTAGTTTCACATATTGCCACTTTTTAATCACACATTATATATTAGAGGCATGCAGTTGATCTTTTAATACTAGGCTTGTACATAGATTATTTGATTCTCATTAATAGCTCCTCCTATATGATTCAAGATATATGAAATTCATTGATGGAGCACTTTGGCATGATAGATATTGGGATTCTACACTTCTTTCTTGGTCTACAGGTTCTTCAAGCTACTAAGGGTATGTCCATACATTAATATAAGTATCATTAATTTACTTCATCATTTTAGCATGGCTAATTGCAAGCCAACTCCTACACTATTTCAGTCAAGTGTCACATTTATTGTCACTTGTACCACACCTTGTGTTGATGCCACTTTATATAGATACTTGGTGGATAGTCCTTTGTATTTGACACACATGAATTCTAATATCACCTTCATTTTTGGTCTTGTATCCCATTTTTTAAATATTCTCATCATTGGAAGGAAATCAAGTGAATTTTGATGTATATTCAAGGCATTACACATTTCAACCTCCAATAAACACCAAGAGCTTCAAATATTATAGGCTTCACTAACTCAAATTGAGCAGGTGATGTTGGTTGATAGAAGTCCACTTCAAGGTTTTTTTTGCCTTGGTTCTATTCTAGTAGCTTGGTATTGCAAGAAGAAAACTACTATTACATTATCATCCATTGAGGCTAAGTATTGATGTGCAGTTCTTGCCATTCATGAGGATTTTTTCAGCTTTGATAGATTGTGACAGAGTACTACTTGATAGTCCTACACTTATTTGGTGTGATAACCAAAGTTTCATTCACATTACATGTAGCCTAGTTGAGAATTATAGGATGAAGCACATCAAGATACACATGAATTTTATTCAACAACTCATCCATGATAATCGTCTCTCCTTAGAGTATTTTCCTATTGAGGAGCTAGTTGCAAACATCTTCACCAAACCTTTGGCGTCATCTCATTATCTTCTATTGTGATTGATTCTAGGGGTGAAGGAAGCTATTATTTGGAGGTCTTTTGAGTCATACTTCCTATTTCACACCTTTTTTGGAGAGGAGTTTTTCTCATGAGGTTTTCTCCTTTTCATTGATTGTGAGAGATTATTTTTTTATTTTTAGATGAGTACCTCATTGAGCCTAGTTGGTGGGACCCATTTCTTACTTTTTAGGCATTATTTAAGTTCCTCCCTAATTTGAACTTAAGGGAGGTGTTGGTGTAAACATTATACTTTATCCAACCACTTAGACTTTAGGACCAATTCACACCTTAGTCTTAAGCTTACTTTGTTTATTTTTTTATCTAAATTAATAAGACTAAAACACTTGGCACAAACCCAATATGTTTAAGGATTTTTTCCTTGCTAATGAAGCAAGGATGTTCTCTTTCATTATATCATTATGTAATTAATTTTTTTGAGGCAATACATCAATTTTCTTTGTAGCTCTTTTCCTTTTAATATTAGATTGTTGTACATATGGTTTCATCAATTCTCTAATAATTTTTTGCTAGCAAGATAGTTTTAGGAAAAACTATTTCATCTAAAAATCATTTGATTAGAATTGTATTTAGGTTTTGGAATGTAATTTAAGTTTTATGACTTATTATTTTGAGTAAAATTGTTTCAAGTAAAAAAAATGTGTAAAACTCTAGTGGTCACATATGAGCCATGTAGATGGCTACAATTCTAGGTAAAATTATTTTCTAAACATTTTTAGGTGATTCCAAATAGTATGTCCCACTTTTCAACCTAAGTGAGATATTAAAATTGGTATATTTAACCAAATTTCACTTTCTATCACATATATAGCAAGTGTTGATAGAAAGTTTTAGACTTGAGACTAGGGATTTATACTTTGTTACATGTAGCAATCATTGGTGTGATGTAATATAAAGGGAGAACATACATATGTGATAAGTATAAGACAAGTTATAAGAAATAACATATACCAATATACATAAAGATCATTTATTAATAAAATTTAATATCTTATGTATGTCTTACAATTCCTTCCTCGTGCTTTAATCTCACTTATCATCTTCCTTATTCTCACAACTATATAATTCATATGATTCATGGTCTTATTTCCACCTTTCCCTTCTTTATATATCCTATTTGAAATACCAAGAAAGGGGAATAATCCATTTCTCATGATGAATGTTAATAGCTTACTTAATTATTTCCTCAAGTATTTTGTGTGTACCGAATAGGTGGTTACGGTACTAATTTTTGTAATTTTCTAACATTCCTTACTTTTCTCTCTCTCTTTATATTTGCTTCACAAATTATCTTCTCGAGTCTTTTATCTCCTTATATTTGTAATGTTCTATAAGTGGCATTAGGGATGACATATAATCAGGAAGGGTCATTTCCTCATAGGCTCTCTTTATGTGGTGTCTCACATCCTTTAGGATTTCTTTAAATCTTCATTTATTAATTACCTTCTCTACACTATATGTCTCTCCTAATTTATTACCTTTCTTATACTATCTTCCACTCCTTGACTTATCTTTCTCTCCCTATTACTTATCTTGTGAATTCATATCTCCAATATATAAGGTATTGAATCTCCTTAGATTTTCTCTATAGTTTCCTCACGATCCATCAATTCTAAGGACCTTGCATTTTCTCTACCTTCTTCTTCACTTCATCTCCAAATCTCTTTGTGTTAGCTACCCCTTCTCAAACACCCTTATCATCTAAGACATCCTTCTCTCTCTCATACTCTCAACCGATTATTCATCTTCTATGGGTACCTGTACCTTGGCCTTAATGACTCTTCTAGTTGGTGATCTCGCATCATTTCTATTAACTACCTCATTCCTCTTCTCTATCTATTCTTTTTTCATCCAATTTTATTCTCTAATTACTTCCTCTAACTTTTTCATCCTACATCTATCATTCATTGTATTCATTCCCCTAACATCACAACTAATTTTTCTCACTTTTCATGTCCTTTTGGATCTCTTCCCTTGCTATGTCATCACCTTCTAGTGCCTAGTTTCTCAAGGGCTAGCACTTATTATGCACTACCACACCTCTTCATACCAACTATCATCATTATGTATAAGTAAAAAAATAATCTGAAATTTCACTTCTTATTTTGAGCTACAACAATTTTCTTGTCTTGGTATGATCTCCCTCCTGATGTAACAACAACCAAGGTCCCTACAACCAAACCAAATGTTGATAAAAAAACCTAGACTAGAGTCCAAGGTTATACTCTATTAAATATAACGAACCTCAATATAATACAATAAAAATAGATAACTTAGATAGACAATAAGTATAAACTAAATTATAAAAAATTATATATGAATATGTATACACCAATATACATAAGATCATTTATTAATATATACTTCAATGTCTTGTGCATGTCTTATAATTCATTCCCATACTTTACTCATACTTAGATCATTTTCCTTTTCTCAAACCTATCTAATTCATATCATGGTTCAAGCTCATATCTCCCACTTTTCCCTTCTTTATATAGAATCTTAATGTATATTCTTAACATCTTTCCATTGAATATCCTTTCATAATAACAATTATCTTCTTCCCATGAATTTACCTTTTCCTTTATGATATTTTACTCTTTTATTGTTTATTAGGCATATTAGAGGTGTTTTAGGGTTATTTTAGTGTTATAAATGGATATTTAGGTCCAAAAATAATCCAAATTACATGTCTGGTATAACTAAACCTCTCGTATGCTCCTAACAACAAGCAAACTGTGAAGAATTTGAAGATGGTGCCAACTAGTGATTTTTTAGGTTTTATGTATAGATTCTAAATATATAATTTTTTGAAGAAAAAATAATAATTTGTGTCATTTTTAAGCATTTGTATTGACTTGGTTTTCATACTTCATAGTTTTTCAATAACACATAACTTTTATTAGAAATAAGATAAATCATGATTTTTTAAATAGATATCATTACTATTATATGCATGTTTTTTTTTTTTTTGTGTATTTTATTTATCATTAAATTTTTAATTCATATTAATTAATATTTAAAGTGATTTTACTCCATAATGCATAATTTTTTGGTATATGAAAATTAATTATTATTTTTATTGAAATAAGGACATCAATACGAAGGGAGTAGATTTTTTTTAGATTTTTTGACCATTTTCTATTTTTTCATGTGTATTGAATTTAAACTCATATATTTGCTAAAAAACTTATGTTGGCTATTTTTTAAATCATAATTAAATAACTTATATTACAAATTATACTTTTTTAAAAGCTTACTCTAAGGCCTATAATCTTGTAAAATTTTATTTCATGTTGACTCCATTTGATGGTCCAACCCTTGCTTTAAAATAAAAATAAAAAATCTTTGAAAACTCTTTGAGCTATGATGGGATGGTATCAAAGGTGCCTTTTATATGAAGGTCATTCAAATGAAGTTCAAAACATTCATTGAAGGGCCTTCATACAAAGGTCCCTTTTATAAAGCATCTTGAACATGAAACATTTAATTTTTTTAAAAGACCTTCATTTCAAGCTCATGATAAAATTATATTTCCTTTATTTGAAGGTATTTTGGCATTTTGGGATCATTTTTTTTCCCTATCCCACTAGTGGGATAACCTATTATGGGATTACCCTTTTGGGTGAAACTATTTCACTTGAAATTGTTAAGTTGTCTTAAAAAAGTGTGACACGCCCCTAAACTTTCATCCCCACAAACTAGTTTTGATCCCTAGATATCTCATTCACTACACTAGTTCAAACCTTTGAGTCACTTCCATGGGCATTAATTTGAAACTCAAACTTTTAAAATTTTAAATTCAAATTGAACCTTACTAACTTCTTTCTACTAGTTGCTAGGAGCTAACTTAGCACACATTTGTGTGGCTTTTGTGTTGTGTTGTTTTATTTAAGGAAAAACACTAATTCATTTGCACATCATCTTGGATCATCAAGGAACATTCATGTAAGACCATTGTAACAACATCATAGAACATCTAATACATTGTAATGATTTAATCCTTGATCTATGATCATTGTCACTAAATCAACCAAAATTGTAGAATAAATCCTTGCCTAGCAAGCTCTCAAATAATATCTCTCAACACTACTCCATGTCAAACATAAGTATAGTGAGTTCAAGCACATTAGCCACAATAATAAATCTTTTTCCAATTCAATCCCATGTGATAAGTTCATTCTATGCAAGGTTCACTTTCGTAGGTGTGGATATTGGTTTTGTCAATATGGAGATCAATTTTGTAGGTGTAGATCTACGATGATGTGAAGTATAATCAATTTATAGATTTTGAAGCATTCATCAAGAAAATGCCCTATTTTTCTACACATTGGCAAATATATTCTTGACATATTTACTAAAATATTTCTCTATTTGAATTTCTACTAAATATTGCATTTACTTTCTACAATATTTAAACAAGCATTTTTCCAACTCTAAATCCTAAGATTTTCTTATTATTTAATTATGTTGAGACACATAATTCTACAATGACCGCAAGAAAAAATAATAAAACAAATAGATATCAAAAACTCCTTAACATGTAAATACAACCATTTACACTTCAAACCTTCGTCATACCTAAATTTAAATTTAATAATATCATATAACAAACCTAATAAATTAAAATTAAATAAATTCATATAAATATCATAAATACATCTACATAATCTTAAAATACGTACCAAACCTATATTGCAAACATAATATACAAACCTCAATATTAATGTGTATGATATTGATGTAAAGGTGCTTTTCATCTAACCTATAAAATTTTGGTACTATGATTTTGAAGGTCAAAGATGGCATGTGGTTAGCTTGCATTGTCAACCTTAAAGAGTCCATTCCCAATCCACGTGACACGATGGACCTTTCCAACTAAGGACAATACTTTATAACTTCACAAAGTCCATCCCACTCAAATTTTTCTCTTGCTAAAATTTTATTAAATTTCCTTTTTCTTTTATAGTCACGTAATTCATGAAGAAAAACTAAGGAAAATAAATCCTCCGTTAGTGTTTTGCATCTTAGGGCAACAAGGCTTCAAGGAAACTACATTTTATTGAACTATCCCAAGTTATATCTTTTCTCAAAGTCTATTTTCCTTAAAAGGAAAGTTAGGAAATAGTTTAGCTCGAGGTGAATTTATTTGACTCGTTTTTTAAATTGGTATAAATAAAAAAATTCTAAGGATATTTGTTTATAAAATAAAGTTAAAAAAATTAAAGTGAAATTTTAAAAAATTATTATTTTTCTTATGAAAAGTAATTAATAAAAAGATGATGCATTCTAATTAAAAGTTAAAGTTCAAGCGTGCAAAATAATGGACATTCAATTAAACTTTTGGAAGAAAATCACTCGTATCAATTCATATGAGGGCTGAAGTGATAGGAAATTATGAAATGGGATGGAGGCACAACTAAGACAAGTTTGGTAATGTCCAAATCATTATTCTGGTGGAAGCCAAAGCGTGGTAAATTAATGTGAAATGACATGTACATAATTGAAGCTTGCAATAAATCAAAGTGGCATCAATAAAGCAATCTTTAAACATCACCATCAAGAATAATATCAAGGTTTATGCAGAATACAAAATCAAGGCCATTAAAGGAAGCATGTGTTATAAAATAATCGAAAGCAATGGTCCCACCAATGCGGAGGGAATGGGTGAATGGGTTAAGATCCATTATGCAAATAAATTAAAATTTTAGGGAGTTACCCCCTTTTTTTTGGTAACACTTACCTAATCAAAAAGCAATAATAATAAAATGAAAGGAATAATTTTTTATAATTATGATTGACAAGTATATTAGGAAGAAAAAAATTAGAATAAAGATAAACATTGATAAGGGAAGTAAAATATTTCAACATACATAAATTAATTTAGTTGTAAATAATACATGAATTTAATTTAGGACAATGAGTTTGGATTAAATAATAAGTGTATAAATAAATTTATTTGATTTAAATAAATTAAGTGAGATATTTAATTTAAATTTTATAGTAATCATTATTTTGTTGAATATATGGGCATTGTCAAACAAATGACTTAAAATATATAAAATGGTTGTTTCTCAATCTAATTTTGTATTTACAAAATTAAAACACACACATGCAAAAGTGAACATGGCATGTGGAATGAACTTGAATTGTATAAGTGAATTGGTAAAAATTGACAACTATCATAAATATGCCTTAGATTTTTGTACATGTAAAGTGGAAAGAAGTCAAGAGACCATTGGAGATTTGATAAACAATTATTTGTTCTTGTATGGTCAAGCCTGTAGGTAGACTAATTTAATAATGATGAATAAATATCATGTAAGCATGCAATACACCTAGGATGATGTAAGAAAATCATGTAATGGAAATGATCTAGTCACAACCTTTGTGGATGCATCATGAATGCTCCTTGGATCTTATTCTAAGTGATAATAATGAACTAGTGCATGTCTTAATTACAACAAGATAGCACACACATTCACACATCCATGCGTTAGGTTAGCTTTAATAACTAGTAAGAGAAGGTCAATAATGTTTGATTTGAATTTAGGGTTTTAAATTTTTAACGTTAGATTTGTGTATGCAAAAGCAACCCAAGTCAATTTTATATTTGTGAATTTGAACCAAGATGGTGAATGGAAGATCTAGGGGTTGGAACTAGTTTTTAAGGATGTGTAATGATAGATTCAAGCTACAATATGGTTGTGAGTTGAGTTCAACATGAGAATATTCTAACTATATACTTGTTATCACATAAAGGACAATCTAATCAAAATGGGCTCAAAACATAAGGGAAAAGGGAATGCCAACTCAAGATTTAGGTTGAATACATTATAACCAATAAGTGGCTTTGAAACCAAAATTTTCATCTCATTTAGATAAAAGGGTAAAAGTACAAACCTGTGTCACACTTTTATAAAGGAATCGACCAAGACAAATAAAAATTTTCAACTTCAACCATATAAAAGTGGTCTTTATGTTTTGAATTTCAAAATTATGTAAACTAATGAAATGTAGAACTCTTGATGAAGTTTATTCTTGTAATTTTTCAAATTTAAAAATAAAAAATAAAAAATATAAGAGCAAATTTTGAATTGTTGAAAATTTCAAGAAAAAGTAGTGTTGAGTTAACGCCAAGAAAAAATAGAAAACAAGTGTATTTTCCTTTTTTTTCTCAAATAAATAACTTCAATATCTAGAGCATGAAAAAGAAAATGATGTATATTTTCCTCACAATAGCATGTTAAAGTCAAATGTACCAAAATTTGATAATTTTCATTTGATGTCAGCTATTATCTAATTTTTTATCATTTTCAAAAAAAAATATACTCTTTTAGAGAGGATTCTCTCCTCTAGTGCACCATATATTTTTTTATTTTTTTAATATGTTTTAGTATTTTTTTCTTAACTTCTAATCAACCTTATTTTTATTATAACAACCTATTTACATTATTAAAAAAAAAATATTAAAACCAATCAAATATAAAAAATATATATATTTGGATTCCTAACTCTAAGCTCTATAAAAGGGTATTGATGTCAACTATTATCTATTTTTTTATCATTTAAAAAATATATATATACTCTTTTAGAGAGGATTCTCTCCTCTAATGCACCATATATTTTTTGTTTTTTTAATATGTTTTAGTATTTTTTTCTTAACTTCTAATCAACCTTATTTTTTATTATAACAACCTATTTACATTATTAAAAAAAACATATTAAAACCAATCAAAATATAAAAAATATATATATATGGATTCCTAACTCTAAGCTCTATAAAAGGGTATTTTTAGTTTTTTTTTTTTAAATAATTTTGAATGAAGAAATATCATGTTCAATTGGAAAGTTTCAATTTTTTTTTAAAAATATGAGGTGGCTGCCAACAAGGATGCCACATAGATAGTTTTGAGTAAAAGGTTTTCAACCAAAACACTTTCAACCGAAGCCATTTCAATCACAAACATACATGCAAATTGAATCACATTTTAAATTAGCAAAGAGATTTTTTGTTTTATTGTTTTGGGTGAAAGGGTTTCATTTGAAACTTTATGTTGCACATAGTTTTGGGAAAAACCGTTTCGTTGAAAAATATCTAGGGTAAAATGGTTTCACTTGGAACTATTTAGTTGGCCTAAAGTGTGACACAAGTTTATTTTTTTACCCGAAAGAAACTTACAAATTTGTTATAGTACCAATTTAAAGGCATCCAACCTAAGGAAAAGTAGATGTGAGTAGTCATGAAGATCTTTTTGGTCATGTTCTTCATTACTATCAATATCAACATGAGGGGAGCATTACTCTTGGTGATGAAAGGAAGATAGGGGAAGGGAGGCATGTGGGTTAGGTTCAAGGAGGTGATAAGATTTTGAGAACCCATGGGTGGAGAGTTGAACAAGGGATTAAAGAGGGATGAATTGAGTTTATTGCATTTATTAATACTTGAGATATATTTTCACTTTCACTTACTCCTATTCTCTATTTTCCTATGATTAGGTTTATTATACCTCTTAGCTTTCTTCATTGTTATTATGGTATCTCTCTATCCCTCATATTCACACCTATCATTCTACTTCTCTAATTCTAGGGGTATGATCCTACTTACTTCTTTTATTACTATATTTTTCATCCACCATCTCTTGGGAACATCTCTACTCCCTCACCTTGGGGGAACCTTCCTTGAGATTCTAGTTATCTTATTTTCGTGTGTCAAAAAATGATCAAATACACCTTCCATGCAAGAGATCTACAAACAAAATACAAAATATACCTCAACAAGAAAAACCTGTAGAATGAACCTCAAGAATCTTCAAGGAAAACAAGAGTCCTCAAAGGTTTTGAAAGGTATTCAAAAGGAATGATAATACAATGAGGGTTGAGTGCTATATAGGAGAAACCCTGTAGAGTCTAAATTAGTGTCTTGCAAACTTGGTAAAAACCACACAATTCAGAGGAATGACTAGCTGAACAGTCTACTCAACATTGTAAAGACTTCATTAAATTGTCAACTAGGGCTTGTAAACTTGTGATGGCGTTGGAACTATATGTGATTTCAAAGACCTAAGGTTACCTAGGTTAAACTATTAAAGGTATTCTACTTGCAAGAAAATCACAAAAACACATAATAGTGAAAGAAGTAAACTGGCACTAATGGCTACGAGTGCCTACAACATAATCTATAGTTGAACTGTTGCTAATAGATAACTATTGAAACTAACTCAAAACTAATAACTGAAGCTAATCTATCCTTCAGATTACTACAAGTCAATTGAATGCATTCATGCACATGAACTATCATTATTGATAATCCAAATATGAGAATATATTTAATCTTATATGCAATTTATGAAATAATGATAAACAAAAATAACTACTAAATAGGAATAAAACAACCATATATGTAGTGAAGAACAGTTACCTTGAGTGGCCTGATCAAGTGGTTGTCTTCATTAACTAAAACCAAATCTAAATCTTTAGATTCTATGCAAGCATGTCAACTTGAACTTCATTCATGACATATTCCAAAAAATCACATAAAATATTGCTCAAAGATTGTATTCAAGAAAACCATTTCTAAACAATCAACATGTATGTAGATTACAACTAAAAACTAAGAAGTAATTGATAAAAAAATCCACCAGTATGCGATTAAGCAACTATCTAAAGACTTAACCACCGGCTATACATAGGCATGGGGGAGTTTATTCTAAACACAACTCTTAACTAAAATCATTAACTACAACTCCCTAGATATCAGAGTGTGAAATTAAGATTTGAATTATTCAAACTAAAACTGAAAAGAAATAAGAGTTCAAATAGAATTAAAGCTCTACAAAACAAATTTACATGTGGAACACATAATTGGTTATCCAGAATCCTATCAATAAAATAATTCTTCTTCTTCAACGCCTAATTAATTGTCATAATGATGCATGACTAACTCCATCAAGTGTCTCCACATAGTAGATATTACACTTAGCTTGTTCTGGCACTTCCTTTGTTTTGTTATCTAAGACCTCCTTTGGCTACGTGCTACAGTGTCTTCTTGGGCTGCAAGAGGTTAATCCATAAAACACATACACAAAGCTAACTACCATGATTAAACACATAATTTTAATAACATTCCATACATATCCACATATAAATCATGCAATATCATAACTATATTTCCATTACTCTAATTTAGGTCCAAGGTTGTATGATAAGCATAAAAAGATAGCATAGCATAGGAATATGTCTAAAAGGATTATCTAATAATGTTTATAAACATGCATAAAAACATCAGGAAATGGACTATTAAATAGACTCATCAAACCCTAAATGAGAAAGGGACTAGATCATGACAACTGTCAACATCTCATGCAATGAGGCAGAATGATCTAATAATAGCTCTCTAATTAACATAGTAAATCACTCCTAAGTTTAGCTTAAGTGCATGAGAATGAGTAAGAATAATAATTAATTAAAGATTAATTAGTTATTAGCTAATGCATGATTACTCTAACACCCCCCTTAAGATGAACTTAGGGAGTAGCTAAAAACCCTAAAAAGAGATGCATGATGGGTCTTGGAAAACAAGGCTTGGTGAGGTACCCATGTGCAAACAAAAGATCTCTCAAAACTGGAGAAAAGGAGAAAACCACATGAGAAAAGATCCTCTCCAAGAGAGAGAAATGTGAATGGACTAGAAAAGCCTCCAAATCAAGGTGAAGGACTAAGAAGCCTCCAACCAAAATAATGTCCCAAAAAGAGAGGAACATGTAGAACATCACTAAAGCACGAAGAAGCTGCAGATTGATGTCGAATGATGACTGATATAGTGTTGAAATGAAGAACCTCCTCTAAAAAAAATGATGATTAGGATCAAGGTAACAAGAATTTGCATGAGTTCCCCCAATGAAACTACTCGAATCAAATGGAAAACAAAAGCAAACATTTGGGACTCAAAGATACAAATTTCAGGATCAAGAAGACAATAATTTGCATGAGTGCCCCTAGCAACACTACTTGAATCAAATGGAAAACAAAGGAAAAAATTTGAAAGTTGAAGATACATATGGTACATGAATTTGCACAAGTGACCCCAATGACACTACTCAACATACTTGATGCAAGTCAAAAATATAGGTACAAATAGTATAAAGAACATTGATCAAGAGAGACAATAATCTGCATGAGTGCCCCCAATGACACTGCTCAAATCAGATGGAAAACAAAGGTAAACATCTGGAACTCAAAGATATATATGGCATATGTACCAATAGTCTTTGATCAAATGAAAATGAAAGGTCACCTCAAGAAAAAAGAATGCAAGAGTGTCCATATGGTAAATGCTCCATCTCACTAAAATGCATGGTATACAACCATTAATGTATACTACATCCAAAAGTACATAGGAACAAAAACTAGATACATAGATAACTCAAAAAACAAAACCAAGGAAGCATTAGCACCAATAGTAGAAACTCCCCCATAATGATGAAAAAGGAGAGCCAAGACAGGTACACTAAAACTGTGTGAAACTAAGAAGTGCATGTAGGAGAAACACCTTGCAAATAAAAGGGGTTTGCAAACTAAGGCACACACACATGAGGCAAGAATCACTAGGATTCACTACTATCATGGAAGGTACACTCACTTGACAAAGGTGTGATGGTAAACAAAAGGAAAAAATCAACCCCCCATGTCACTTTATATCATAGTGTGAGTATAAAAGGCACAACAAGATGTGCAAAATCCCCCACAAGTATACACCAAAATGACACTTTATCTTAATGCATCTGCAAAAGAGAATATTTATGAAAAATATGTTTACAATGCCCAAATAGGATAAAATGCTGGAAATACATGTAGAACAACAAAAAACAAGTCATCCCACATAAACGAAAATTTTCTAGGAGCTAAGACATCCAAGTAATTTACTGGATTGTGAAAACACAAAAAATTGAATAAAAAGTACTTGGAGAGAAATCTAGAAAAAGTGTATGGATTTTTGTGAAGAGCTCTAAAAGGCCACCCCAATGCCATAAGAATCACAAAAACAAAGAAATAGGTCAAAATTTATGATCTTGGGATTGAAAATAACACCTCTAATTTCAATAGGATGTAGAATGGGCCAACAAAAAAAACAAATGATAAGACACACCACTAGAAAGTTGGTGGAACCATCTTTTTGACGATGTCTCGCTCATCAAAAACTAACATCGTACACACAAGTTATGACCAAAATAAAAAAAAACACCTCTTTAGGGCACAAGGAGGGTTAGAAGGCGCCTTGACCATCGTCCATACCATTGACATCAACATGATATCAACAAAATATTTTAAGGAATATTCCCCTACGACAAGAAAAAATTGGCTGGGCCGAGAAATCTCGTCAAAAAACAAAAAAGTTGGTATATGTTGAAGTAAGCTGGAATATTCCAGTCCCTGTTGTCAAAAATATGTCACACCACAAAATGAGAAGGGTTGCTAGTAAAATTTTATGGGATACCAAGAAAAAATTTCGACGGCTTAAAATTTGTTGTCAAAGATTACATGGCTACCAACCGACAGTCATAACACACCATTGGTGGGCTCATGTGGGCCCACAGGCCTGCCATGGTAGGTACCTACGGGTACCACAAAAAAACTTGCCGACCTTTAATCAAAAACTTGCAACTTATATATATATATATATATAATTTCTAAAAACATAAAAAAAAATTGCCAACGAAATAATTTTTTTTTCAAACTACATGTAGGTGACCGTACAGAGGTTGTACAACCACTATACATTTTTTTTCCTCAAAAGCTCCTGATGGCCAAATTGGACAAATTTATAGTCAAAATTTGTCTAATTGGCCTCCTAAATGCAATTGTGAGGTTCTTTTTAGTTCAAAATTCTTCAAAATTGGAGCTACCCTCTAGATTTGGAAAAAAACAATTGCTTCAAACCCTTACAAATTTGACTTTAGGAGTCCAAATTAGGCCAAATAAAAGGCTAAACTGACTTTTTCAACTACTCTAAATCCAATGGAAGACTTTTTTTTATCCCAAATGCACCAAAATTTTCCCACCTCCAAAAATTTCAAAAAAAATAATGGAGATTCCAGATCTAAAGTTTGTAACCCTTGTTGAAGAAAAAACCTCATAAATCAAGAAGGGGTTTGTTGAATCCATGCCATGATACCATGTTAGAATTGTGAAAAACATGAACCACAAGATCAAACAACGAACAAAGACACCTTCCACACAAGAGACTTGTAAACAAAATATGCAATATTTCTCAACAAGAAAAAATTGGAGAATGAACCTCAAGAATCTTTAAGGAAAACAAGAGTCCAAAAAGGTTTCTAAAGGTATTTAAAAGGCATGATAATACAATGAGGGTTGAGTGCTATATAGGAGCAACCCTAAATGAGAAAGAGACTAGATCATGACAAGTGTCAACATCTCATGCAATGAGATAGAATGATCTAATAATAGCTCTCTAGTTAACATAGTAAATCACTCCTAAGTTTAGCTTAAGTGCATGAGAATAAATTAGACTGATAATTAATTATAGATTAATTAATTATTAGCTAATACATGATTACTCTAACATATATATTATATATCATCCACATTTCGTATCTCCCTTCCCCCTATCACTAGATGTATTATATCCTTTCATTCATCCATATATAACATTTATCTGTATTATCTAAATCTCCTTATTTATTCCACTAGCATTTGACTTTCTCCCTCTCTATTGACCTTACACTCAAGGGGAATGTGCCTAGTTCCCCCCCCCTTATGATTTCTCTTCATTTTATGAAGGTGTAATCTTGGTGTCCCCCTCTTATTACATCCATCTTGATCATTCTCATCATGGGCTATTTATTTTCCTCGTCACCCTTCATTATTCCTCTTTATGATTATTCTTCCCCTTTGGGACATGACCTCATTTCTCCCATCATTCCTCATTATTCATCTTTTTTCCCTCTTGTCCAGTATCCTTTCTTTCACTATCATTATTATCTTTTCTCACTCAGGGACATAACCTCACTTGTCTCCCTTGTGACATTTTTTCCTATCTTTGAGACTTAACTTTGGTGTCCCCCACTTCTTTCTTTCAACCATTTTCCCCTTATCCTCTCCCATCAAAATCCTTGGAAAAAATTCCCTCTCTTCTTTTCCTTAAATTAATTGGCTCATATCATTAGTGCTTTTCTTGCCAATTAATTTAAGGGAAGGAATATATTTTATATAGCTTTGTCATGCTCATGTTTACTTGATTTTGATAATGACCATGATGATTAGTCTATCCTATCAACAAGGTTATGCCTTGGTCCTTTATCTAATTAGGTAGTTACCATATAACCATTGATGACATTATCACTTTTTAAATTTACCTATTTTCCCCTTTTGGACAAGCCTAGACACATATTGGGATAAAAAATGTGCAACCATCTTCACTGTATTTTTTTTATCATTTTCATTAACACCATTTATGGTTGGCTTGGCATGACCTTATCTTGGGTGGCCACCTTACAACTTTTATCATTGTGGTCATTGATTAATTTCCAATATCTAGTATCAAGTTTTGAGTTTCCCTCTCACCTTTGCCATGATGCTTTCTTTGTAGGTTTTGACTACTATTTTCCTTTGTTCTTTTGTGGAGAGAATTTTGATAGATTCCTCCCTTTGTAAAGGAAATCATTTAAAATTTTATATTTTTGAGTATTTTAATAGCTAAGGTAATGTGTTATGAGTCATATAGCTATTAATGATTTTGCTTTACAATGTTCTATCTAGTTTCCCTTTCTTATATAGTCTGGTGTGTAACATTGCTCTTGTATGCATATAATGACTCTAGTATCTTTGGACGTTTCACAAGACTAGAAGTACATGCAAATTAATAAAGATCAAAGGAAAATTTTAAGATAAGTATCTCTCCTTTGGTATTTCATCCTTGATATTTCATGATTATATATGTTTTAGTACACTCTTAATTTTAGTATGCCACTTCTCCCTTTGCATGTATTCAACCCACTAAAGTGGGGGGAATGTAATAATCATCTTGCATGTACCTTGAATTTTTTATTATCATATTTTACACTCATTTTAGGAGTTCTTATTTGTGTGCCTTTTTAGACCTTTTCTATCCCTTGTTTCCCATGTTTCTCCTTATGTTTTCCATTTTCACACATAGTCTACCCCTCTTTAACATTTTTTATTTCTTTTTGTAAATTATTTTCTTCTCCCCTTTCATGTGTTTTGGATATTTTCCTATCCCTTAACCTTATCCTTCTCATTTGATTTTTACCCCACCTAATTAGCATTTCATTTTTCTTCAAACATTTGATGTGCTTTTTCCACTTTTTTGGCCCTCTTTTCCCTAAGTATTTATCATATCTCGTGACTTGTTCTATCCTATTTTCACCCTCTTCTTCATTCCCTATGAATTTAAATCCCCTAGCATTAAATGCTAGATGCACTCTCTCCAAGGTAGATTCTACCTTTGGGGTGGTCCAATTAAATGTGCTAGTTACTCCAAATTTCATCGGTTACTAAAAGGTTCATCCTTATCTCTATTATTGAAGTAGTTTTCTTAAAAACTTATTATATCCCTCTAAAACCTATAAATAGGAGCCTTCCCTCTCATTTGATCCATCACTTACCTCCACAACTATTATTTCCTATTATGTTGATGATTTTGAATATTTTTTTCTTAGAGTTTGGTTATTAGAATCTCTCGGAGTGCTTTTCATTCATGGAGCTTTTCTTGGAGCCAATAGTGGATCATGGAGTAGTCTTGAATCCTCCACCTTCTATATAACTTTGATACCATTTTATTCTCTTCTACATCTATAAAATCCAATTTCCTTCCCCATCATTGCATACTCTTCCTTAACCATCATCGCAAGCCTTGTTTTTGATTCCATATTATTTTATCCTTTTCCCTTGGATTTTTTTATTTCATTTCCATACTCTAGATTTTTTATATTTATTATTAGGTTTTGCATATAATTATCTTTCTTTTTAGTCACTTCACTATCCTATTTCCATAGCCATAGCCATGTTACATTTGATTTGTAGAAGTTTGTTGATGAGGATGTGTTATAAAACCCATAAAGGGACTAACTAATGTAGACTCCCCTATAATGTTATCTTTTTAAGGTTTTATGGTTTTGTAGGCGTTTCTAAGCTAATTCATGATAGGTGTCTATACAATGAAATGCATCGCATGCCATAATAAATATTTGGTGAAAATTTTAGAGCTCTAAGAGTCATTTACCACCCATGCCCCTATAAGGAACACACAAGCATGCCCAGGTGATATGAGTTAATCACAAGACCATTGAATTTTTTGAAAAACTTCCTCTTTTGATTCCAAATTTTTTAGTATTTTATGTTTTTTTTTAAATTTCAATGAGCATAACTATTTCAGAATTGTAGAGTAGGGTTTTGGTTTGTAATTTATTTTGCTTGATTTTTCCCTCACGTTTCTATCATAATGTTTTGTCTATTAATTTTAGGAAAATGATTTGCATTTCTAGATCAAGGGGAACCATAAGAATCTTCAATTTTGATTTGACATAATTTTGATATAGCTCCAAGAGCACCCTTGTAAGGTAGACAGGTGCCTCACAAGGTAAAAATCCCCCTTGATAGTGGTCTTGGTAAGTATGCCAAATGGTCCAAAAAAATTCAAGTATCTCCTCAATAGCATATTCTAAGAAATTTAGTTTCATGAAGTTTATTTGTATCAAGTGCACAAGTACCACTTTGGATGCTTGCAAGTTTAATTTCCTAGTATAGATTCTTGTTTATATTTTTACTATCCAATTTCTATTTTCAATTTATCGTCTATAGTATTTTTTTAGTCCAAGATCATGTATAATTTTGTTAGGTCAAATTAGGAATCTTATGCATTTACATAGTCATTTATTTGATCTAATTTATTTACACACTTAAGGAAGAGAATCTTATTTTATTTCTTTCAAGAAGTTCCTCATAAGGATCATGTGAAGGCATATATATATATATATATATTCTAAAACACTATAATATGTACAACTTTAGGTTTCATAGGCCTTTTAATTTCTTTAAGTGAATAAGAACTTATACATAACTAAGCTTGTACTGAACCATGATAGACTCTATAGGTCTAATAAGATGTACAAATAAGGAACTACCTTGTATTGTTCTATCCATGCTCTACTAAGCAACATCTTAAATTTATTTGATGATCAGATGATGTTATATAACACCAAGAGGTACTTAAGACCAACTACTAAATAGAGAATGTTGCAACCCATGCCTCAACCAAGATACCATTAGTCATTTTCAATGAAACATCTAAATGTGCATATTCCTATTATTGGATATGATAATCAAATAAAACATCTTTAATTTATGCATAAAACTAACATGCAAGATCATTGAGAAAAAAAATAGGTGAACAACCCATAACATGGACACACACATAAAATAGATCAATTTAGTTATTTTGTGGGATTATATCATCAAAAAATATAACCAATGGAGAAGTATAAGGCATGTCTCTATGATGTTTCGTACCCACAAAAGCATTTGTATGCTACATATGCATGATAATTATTTTAATAGTAATCAATAAAATCTCTACCAACATGTGCATGTGCCATAGAAAAAATAATCTTGTTCATGATGCATGACAACATTGTTAACATGCTATGAAATGGATTAACATAAAAATTTAAATTTTGATTACGGAACAATTGAAGAATTACCCCCATTATTTCCTTCTACACATCATATTATTATCTATAAAATATAGTATTTTATGATTTAAATTCGTGCACCTTGAGTATGGTGGCCATCAACTCTAAGAAATTTATAAGATGCATTCTCATTATAATTATTAGGTAGTCCTTTACTTGGATATAATGGATAGATATGTGGACACATATTTAAACTCTATCTCAACAAAATTTAAAGCACATTACCCAAGGGATCTTGTATATTGGTAAACTTTCTAAAAGCATGAGACTTAAAAATACATAAAATATTAGAAACATGATATACATTATCATTGTGTCTTTATGATCATTGATTTTTGAAAAATTAGTATACTTTTGAAACTTAGAAGGTAAGAAGACACAAAAGAATCATGATAAGATGATATATACTTAAGCACATTAGAAGCATTAGAATTCAATTTAATAATCTTCACATGAACACACAAGTCTATAAAATAATAAAAGCTACTTAGATACACATTTTCTTGGATAGGTGGAAGTGATTCCTTAATAAATATATTTTAGATATCATTGTCAAGAAATTGATGTTATAACTTAGCACACAAAGCATACAATCTAGTAACACAATCCTGTATGTGTTCACTATGTCCTTGGGCACTCCCAAACAAATATAAAACACTAATCTTTAATACCATATAAACTTTGAAATTGTCAAGAAATTGTATAACTAAATCTAAAACCTGAATGAATAGATCTACAAGGTAAGGAAGAAAGCCTCTCAATAGCACAATCATTCAACATATGTGGAAATAAAAAAGATAGAACCTTATCTTCATACACATAATGTAAACATGCCATGCAATGAATGATCTCAAATGTGTATTAGGACAACCTTTTCCATTATACATTTCTAAATAAGATGCTATAGAAATACTCAATTGTGGATCAACAATAATCTCAAATACATGTGGTGTGTGATAAGTTTGAATAAAATTGTTAGTAGCTTTCCCTTAGCATTTTATCTTCTTTATTATCTACCTTGTCTATCTTTGATAAAAATGCATCTAAGGTAGAGGTAGGATTGATAGTAGTATGCACAAGAGACACAAAAGATGGGGTGTAGGTAGGTTGATATGAGAAAGGATGATAAGGCATCAATATGGCCATGGTAGGAGAAAAATTTATGGTATAGAACAAGGTATGGAAGAAGGAACGTAAGAAGGAATGTAACTAGGAATGGAGAAAAGAACAAAGTGAGGGTTGGTAATAATGGAGGTAGGGATAGGAATGGAGAAAGGACCACCATGAATATGATTAGCCATTGGACTAATAAGGATAGCATGGATATTAGGTGAGATATTCATGAGAGGGGATGAAGGATTGCATGTATTAAGATCATGATGTGAAGTAGGCATAATAACAATATCTAACTGTAGAGAAGGGGGATTCGCTACTTAGGAGTCTCTTTATTCTCAAGACATTCCCAAGGGGAAAACTGCCCTAAACTACCTCAAGGAACAACACGAGATTTATAGAATTCGAAGGAGTAAATCACAAAGGTTTTTTGGACAAATTGACGAGCTCTCAGCCAAAGGATGTCAACATGGCACATGGACAATAACGCGACACACTAGAGTTCGAAAGGTGTGCTGGTGTCTCATTACCGAATTTATCACAAAAAAAAGAAGAAGTGACAACTAACAATCAAATTACTAAGAATTTTTAGAATGTGGGAAATAGTAGAATATGATAAAACTGAAATAAAGTAGAAATGATAAAATAAGAGAAGGAAAGATAGAAACTACTCAGAGCAACCCAAGTAATGAAGCCTCCAACATGTGAATATCTTTAATACCTGCATATGTAAGATCTAGAGAAAATGTTGGGGTTGTATAGGGGTTTGCCTTAGTCAAACCCCCATTTTGGTGTTCCCACCTCCATAGACAGCCAAATAGATAGAGAGAAATGAACAAAGGAGTGATAAAATAAATCCCCTCTCGAGGAGGAGAACCCATATCACAAAACTGAGATGAAATAGATAGGGGACGTGTGAAATACTAGGATGCTCGCAAGCACAAGACAAGGGAGATATCAAATGCAAGGCTTAAGGAAGCCAAAAAGAGAGAGCAAAGATAGCTGTAAGAGCCAAAAGTGTTGCAAAGAGTATTGTAAGAGTTTGAGAGCTTGAGGTTGTTGTAACAAGTGGTATGAAGCTATACAAGCAAGATAGCAAGAGGAATATGGGATAATGTCCAAGATAGAAGCCAAAAGAGAGAAGATGACCAAATGAATTGAAAAGACAACTTTTAAAGAGGGAAGAGAAGCTTCTTGAGCAGTTACAAGACATCCTGAGCTGTTACCACCAACAAAGTTAGTTGACAAGTGGCAAACATGCTAAAAAATGGCTGTTTGAATGTCAAAACGTCATGAGACACTAGCACGACACATAGACATTTGCATGGCATGCTAGTGTCTAGACACATCATGCTACAAAGCGACAAGAACGAGAAAAGCACCAAGTTTGACGAAAGATGACATGTGAGGGTAGCTGCTAAAAGGGGTTTTTGAGCATCCTGAGAGGGGAAAAGGATGATGTAGGGGCTAAAATGATCCTACACAAATTCTATGGGAGTGGACAATAAAGTAGATGCAAGAATGTATGTGAAATTGCAAGGGGTGCAATTTTATGACATTACACTAACACAAATGACGAGGGTGTTAAGGGAGATGTACTAGCTAGGAAACATATCTTAAAATAGATGTAGGTAGGGAGATGTCTTGTACATAACACTAGAAGGATCAAATTACCACCAATGTGTTAGAGGACATCTAAACCACTAGGCTTATCAAATAATAATCTATGAAGTGCCCCAACCAAGTTTACATGGCTATGAACATCAATCATACTAGCAAGGTCATGAGCGATAGTTGGTTGAGTAAATACATAATCTTGTTGATCTAGGTGTGTCTCATGATAAAAGTCCTCAACCTAGTTCAATATTAGTAGTAACAATCCCATGTTAACTTTATAAAAAATACCATTCTCAATAGATTGAACCATTTGAGGGTTTAAACAAATGCTTCTTATTAAAGAAAAGTGAAGATGTGAATGAGAAATTTGCATGAAAATAAGTCACAAAGGCCTAAAGAATGAACAATATACAAAGGAATAATTTATGTAAAATAAAAAAAATTAGCTAGTAATCATATGTGTAAATAAATCAAAAAGTAAAATCCTCAAGGCCAAAATAAGGGTTGTTAGGATGAGATGAAATCAAGATCACATAATGGAAAGTCAAACACTAAAAAAAGTATATCAATAAGGCACAAGAATATGGGGAACTCAAACTCTAATGGGATCTAAAAAATAAAATATACAATCAAACATGATAGATTTTAAAATTTGAAACCCTAATAAAGAAGGAAAACCCCAAGGCCAAAACCTTGGGTTATATAGGGACATTAAGTTCACCATAAAATGTGACATAAATAAATACTTCCACCATAATTTCACCTAGAGCAAATAATTAAGCACTCCTAAATCCTAAGCTTTTAGAGTTGGGACTAAAATAATAAATCAAAAATAAATTGTGGAATTAAAATAAATTAAACGTGATACTTAGCTCAAAATCAAAATGGAGACATACGTTATTTGAAGATGTTGATAATTGATTAATCAATGAGCATAAATTAAGGTTTTATTGGATGAATGATTCATAATCTATAAATTGATTATATCTTGCTCTAGCTCATATTTACAACCACAAAACTAAATTTCATGCCTACAAAAGTGAACATTGTGTGTAGAAATGAGCATGATATGCAAATATATTTGAAAGAAAATTAATGACTTTTGTAGATGTACCTCAACTTGTTATGCCTATGTGTAAGTTAGGTGGTGTGAGAGACACCATTTGGGAACTTGCTAAGTAAGGATTTTATCTTCTTTGACCAAGCCCCTAGGTGGACCAATTTAATAACAATGAAACAAATAATGGAGATGTTAGGCAAACATACAATATGTCTATGATGACAATGCAAGTTGATAATGCAATTGGATGCTTTATTATCTTTTGATGATGCTCTCATGCAAATGTTCTTATCTTGTAGGTCATAGACTTTGTATGCATGATCTCAAATGGATAAGGATTATCCTTAAATACAACAACATAACACACAAAATCATACAAACATGCTTTAGGTTGGCCTCACAACGACTAGCTAGGAAAGCACAACAAGATTCAATTCAAAATTTAATTTCTAAAAGTTTGATGTTTAAATCCACATATTTGGAAGTGACTTGGGTCAATTATGCACCTACAATTCTAAACTAAGGTCATGAATAAAATATCTAAAAATCAAAATTGATTATGAATGATCACAGAGACAAGTTCATATAAGATTATGAGTCAAATTCTATGTAAAAACAGACTTCTAATAAATTTATTATTACATAAAAGACAATCTAATTCAGATAAACCCAAAAGAAATAAAATACAAATATGTTTATTAACATAATACTATATTATTTAAAAAACATTATCATGGAATTAATCTCTCTATTATAATAATAATGTATCCTTCCACTAAATTTTCATCTCCTTTGAAAAAGTCTCTTCTACACAAATCTGAAACCCAAGAAGATTTTATTTTGGCACCACCAAATTTACCGTCTCTCAATCTTATCTTTGTGCTCTTTTCTCATCCTATAATAGATCACGAAGTGTGATCCGAAACGTTGATGCAAAAAATTATCACACAATTGAATCCATAAATCATTACAAACAATTACCACCAAATCAGAGCAGCTATTTCTGGATTAGATTGTCTGAGCTTTTTTGGATCAACGTTTCGGATCACACCCATGATCCATCATCCTCTGATTCTTATGGATTGTGGAAATCTAATGACAATTACCACCAAAATTACCTATAAACTGAAGCTCAAGCCACTTAGCCCATGAAAGGCAATCACAAGACCCTACGCAATGATTACCTTTGGAAATCCAAATCCCAATGCAAAGCCCTTCCCGTGACCATGTGATTATTCTCTCGAACACATATATATTTTCCATACACAGACTCGTAGACCTTGGGAACAAGAATCCTTGTCACCAACCTATGACCGTTCCTCCCGGTCACGAGAGGCATCTTCAGTCGCTCTCTTGACTTTCTTCCCCCACTCCACCCGGTGGCCCCCATCATACCAGGGTTCCAACGGTTTCAAAGTATGAATGCAGAAGAAATGAAATAAAATAAGAATAAAATAATATACTGACTTACCTTCGCAGTCTATAATGCTTTATAAAGAATGACAATAAACAAAATTCCACATGTTTGACTGGACTCGCCTGCCGTGTGCAACCTTTTTGCGTACGACTAAAATGGTGTTCACAGACAAACTTGTTCCTTCAAATAACAGGGATCCGAGGCGGTTTAATTAGGCTAAAATGGTCCAAGTTTTGCCGTCAACGGACGGATTTCGTATTTGGATCTGTAATCAGCACGTGAACAGACAGTCTAATGATTGATGAGTTGTTACACTGCACCTCTTTCCACACGGTTAATTTTTTGTTTTTCCTTTTACATGGAGCCGTCTGTTTGACGATCCGGAGGACCGAGAAAGTGGAGAGAAAACGAAAGCAAAAATAGAAGCATTAAAGAATTCAGCGAAATTTGGAAGCGTTATTAGGGCGTATTAAATTTCTAAGCTAAATTTGGAGACATTCTGTACATCTTTTGACCGACCGAGAGGGAGAAGACGAAGAGGCGCGAGTGTTTTTTTTACACCTTCATTCTGTTCTGGCATTTCGACATTGAGAGGGATCTGCGATTCCAGCTTAGGGTTTTGAAAAAAAGAAAGCGAGCTTTTCTTGTTCTTTGGAAAAAAGCTTGTGTTGAAGGAGGATGAAGTCTTCCTTGATGAAGCTGCGAGGGCTTTCCAAGGGAAAAAATGGGACAAAGGAGAAGGATTATTATGGAAAAGAACGGCACAAGCAGAAACGGCCGCTGCCTCAGCTCGACGAGCTCGCCCAAGCTTCTCAGGTGTGCATTTACTGCCATTTGTGTGAAAACAAGTGAATTGATTGCACTAGTTTCTTTTATTTTTGTATGTTTGTTTGTTTTTTTAACTAATTGTTTTTATTTGAAGTTTTGCTTGAACTTTGGCTTTAAAATGAAATTTGAAATGCTCTGCAGGAAGCGCTTGTTTTTTAGAGTTTTTTCTGATTTTTGACCTACGTGAAGTGTTGTTTGAAATTTGGCCTTCAAATGAGATCAAATGCTCTGTCGAAAGTGCCTACTCTTTTTACCTTTTTCCTATGTATATATAGCTTTAAAATCGAATTTGTGATGGTGAATTTTTGGTTGAAATTTGGCCTTCGAGCGTTTTGAAGTACTCTGTAGCTCTGTAGCCAGTGGCTGCTTTTAGTTTTTCCTTTTTCGTGAAGATCTTCGAAGAATTATTCGAAGGAAATGTCAAGGGTAGCCTCTAGTTATATATTGACGCATTTTTATTAATTTTGTATTACATGAAATATTGCTTTTACTTTGACCTTCAAATGAGCTAATATACAATCGCTAGATTTAGTCTCTTATCATTTTTGATTGCATGCCAGTTAGATGGATGCAGATTTGAAGGAATTTCGAAGTATAACCTTTTATATGTACTACCACTAGTTTTGTGTTCTTTTTTCCCCCTATAGACAAATGATGCCAGAGAAAATTTAAAAAATAAATCTGAAGCATAAGTGCTAACTATATATTCTCATTATCATAAGCAAAATGAGATGGAAATGTTATAAGGAACTGTGAAGCGTAGACTCTAATTAAATGTCTATATTTATATACGTGTCTAGCAGTTTTGTGTTATTAGGGAAATGCTTGAATTTTGACCTTAACATGAATTTGAATGCTCTTTGTGAATTGGCTGCCTTATAATCTTTATTTATTTTTCTTGAAGATCAGAATTGTAATGAATTATCTGAAGAAATTGTGAAGGATAGCCTCCAATTGTTTTAATATATGGTATTATGGATATTTATATTTATTAATTTTGTGTTGTTTGAAGCTTTGCTTGCACATTAACCTTCAAATGAGTTCATACACTTTGTTCAAATTAGTCTTAATACTTCACTGATGATCAAGAGAACAAAGAAAAAAGTATTTTTTTTGCAACCTGTAAAGGACAAATCGTTTGAGATGTATGCTTATAAGTTATATATAAAATCCTATTTATTGTAACCCATTATTGATCCATTGATAGTTAACATGAAGGCATGAAGTGAGAAAGGAACATTGCATGCCTTAAATAAAAAACAGTTATAAATTTATAATACCATGGGCCTGATCTCTGGTTAATCCCTTTGATTGTGGCAGGACATAAAAGACATGCGCGAATGCTATGAAGGTCTTATGACTGCATCAGCACTTACTACCAACAGTGTTTTTGGTAATCATTTATGTTATATTTGTTTAAAGTTTAAACTTCTGCATTTCTTTGATTGGTGTATAAATGCATGATTCTTCTATGGTGGTCTACATTCATATATGATTAAGTTCAGGTTTATACATTTTACTAAATACCATTACTCCAAGATCACTTTTTTCCCTTAATTGATGAGGTGAAAAATGAAGATAGCATGCACAACAGCACTCAGTTTCCTAAGCACTAGGAAGTTTATCGAATTAAATTTTTGTATCATAGTCTGTTCTTAGATGCTAGATTCTTAGTTTTCATAGAATTAAGGCTCTTCAATCTTCATGCAATTCTGATGCTCGAGTGATATAACTCATGATTTCTGTTGTGAAATAAGATGCCTATCTTTCAAAACTAATCACAGACTAATTCGTGAGAAGATATTAAATGTCCACTCGGTGAGGAAAGACACTTATTATTATTTGCCTAAATGGATTCCATTGAGATTAGAGATTTTACTCTCAACTCAAAAACACAAGTTTTAAATCAATTTGCATGGATTTGCTAGAGCTTTTTAATTTAAAACAAGGTTTAGTTAAGAAGACAAGTTGGTAAACAATCGATAGATAAGCCTAGCTTTGTCAATCAGCATGGATATATATTGCAATTTTTACTAAAAGAATAACTTCTCTTCTGCATGCCAAGATCAATCCCAAAACTTGAATAAGAATGATGGAAATTGTTACAAGCCATGTTTACATTTCCTATAAGCACATAAATATTTGCATATATGACATTCTAAAATCTATCAATCTACATGTAAACAAGTTGAGTCAAAGAAACGTCCAATGGATTGTATGAAAATCAAAAAATTGATATACAAGAGCCCGGGAAGTTCAAGTATTTGATCAAGTGTAATGAAATTGTAAGTTTTAAATTTTGGTTAGCTAAATTTAGAACTATTAACCACTGAAATTCAATTCTTAATTATTATCAGCATTATCTCTTAAAATTTCACTATTGTTAAGTCATGTAAATGTTATGTGCCCCTATACTCATTTCTTATCAAAACCTTCAATCATAGTTTATTGTTTTTATTATATATGTCACTTCATATATAACCTGATTCATATTAACCATGTTTTCAAGCTAGGGTTGATTTCCAGATATTTGATTGGCCATGAAATCAGCATCAGAATTCATTTAAAAACTTTATGGCCATGTAATCTCTTGGACTGATTACAAAAAATATCAACCATGTTCATAGAAACAAAAAATAGCAGTAAATTATGGAAACCTATTCAGGCATGGTTCTGAGACAGTGAATGAGGTAAGAGAGATCTTATGTCCTCATGCAAGCACTCTTTCCAGTCAATATAATTCAGATATAATTGCAGGAATGGTGTCCTCATGGTGATCTGAAAAATATTTGGTTGAAATAGCTCACTAGATATGCTGGAGGTCTCTAAAAGTAACTTTGTTAAAACTCAAAAAAGAGTCCTTTGTGATCAAAACAATTGCAGAAAACAGGTTGTGCTGTTTTACAAGAGGGTTAATGTGCAATAGCAATGATTGTTGAAGTTAATACAATTAGAAAGCACCTTGTAATTGTGTCCCTTTAGACAAGCTTAATATTGTGTAGAGATGTTATCTGCTTTTATTTCTTGGATATCCCAAGATTACTATGAAGTATGAACTAATGAGCTTAAGTTAATAATGTGAAATGCAGAATTTTGTGAGTCATTGCAAGAGATGGGAAGTTGTTTGTTGGAGAATACAGCATTGAGTAATGACGAAGATAGTGGTGAGGTTCTTTTGGATTAGTCAAGTATAGTTTTCTAGCTGGCTTTGTCTTCCAATTTTAATGGTGCTGCATGCTTTCCACTTTTATTCATTTTGGGCCATTTGTTTCTTAGTTCAGAATCCAGACCGCATTTAGATTTGATCCAAAACTGGAATTTAGCTTCTGCCTTTTTGTGGACAATTTTAGGATATAAATCACCACAAACAGTATAACTTATATGCAATTATTTTAATTTGGTTGCAAGTGCAGGTAGAGTGTTGATAATGTTGGGCAAAGTTCAGTATGAACTCCACAAGCTTCTTGATCGATATGTAAGTAAATAAGTGCCATTTAATTCTGCTTGAACCTTTGGCTGTTTGGTTCAGATTATTTTTGGAAAAGTGCATTGGTTTGTTAATTTAGTATGTTTCACATTTTAAATTTTGCAGCGCACTCATATTTACCACACCATAACAGCCCCTTCAGAGTCACTTCTAAACGAACTTCAAAATGTGGAGGTTTGAATCTTTCTTTTCAGCAAAATTTTATGCCGGGTACTTAGAAGTGTGAAAAGTTAAGAGGATTTACTTTTATATAATTTTTTGATTAAGGTGTGGGTGTCTGTTAAGGGCCCCAGCCCAATACTATAACCAAAAAGGAAACAATACAAAATCCAAAACACCTGAATAAAGAGGGGCATACAAGCACCAAGAGAAACAACCAAAGAAAAATCTAAGAACACTAAAACTAAAAAGTATAGACTAGAAAACAAGCCGAAACTGCTACATATACCCTAACAGATACAACTGTGAAAACCAAGGAACAATAAACATATAGCAGTCACCACCATTAAGCACACTAATTGAAACCAAGGAAATCCCGTAGCACACTGCCACATTGTATCTCCAAAACCCACCATCAAGAGACATTGGCGCTACGAGGGACAGACTGCCACCATGTATAATCCTGCAAAGCAAATCCTGCAAAGCACCCGAAGCCATCAGAACATCACCACCCTTCACCTCTGTCAAAAGCTGAAAATGCCCCAATAGAGGATAGACACTCCCCTAAAATAGATTGCCACTAATTGCTAGCCCTGTTCACCATGCCTTTCCCTGACATAAGTACCACTTTTGCAACAACAATTAATTCTACCCTTCTAGCCAAATGAGAGAGTGTCATCCACATATGCAAAAAGAGAATCGAAAAGGAAATTCACAGCAATAATATACATTTCAGCATAACTCTTTTAGAGAAAAATATGCAAAACAAGTATTTAGAATCCACAATGCAAAAGAATGACAAACACACCACAAGATGACACTGGATGTACCTTGGGAAAACCCTCTCAAGGTAAAAACCCAGCCTCCAAAAACACTCACACACTCAATGCATTATCTTAAGAAACAATATTACAATATACTTGCAGAGTCTCCATGCAAGGCTTCTGAAGCATCATGCAACCTAGTTGCATTCCTCCATGTGAACACGCAAATGAGAACCATGTAGCTACACATCCCAAACCATGCTTCTTCCACTCAATATGCAATCTACAAGAGATGCTCAATCCAACCTTAGTTAACAAGCCAAAGGTTACACAAGCCAACCTCAACAATACTCATGTGCTTGCTTTAAGTTTGCACAAAACCACTAAGTGGTATTACATAAACCATGTGCTTAAAAACCACAAGCCTACTAAACTAGGACCCCTAAATTAGATATTTGGTACTAAGTTTTTCCAGTATTAGATATTTTCCCAATGTGACACCCACATTAAATATTTATCTGTGTCACATACAACATAAATTGTCCTCAAGAATGTCTTACCCATTGTGATGTTCACATCTCCAAGATGCATTACAACTAATTATTTATACTTATTTTACATTTTTAGCATTATTATTTTATTTTATGTAAGGTGTAACAACACACCTTTCCCAACAAGAATAACCACTCGTTACTTCCAACTATCAATGATGATGGGAAACAACCATATAATTTATAACTTGCCTTAAATCCTAGAATAAATCCATCAGAATTCCTACATCCCTACTAAGGATATTAAACTCTTCCATCATCACATCTTTAGCGAGGATTAGTTTGAAAGAGACTACAGGAAGATCCTTTGTAGCTACGTCCAAAAAATCATCCCCAACAACATTAAAAGAAAGAACATCAACAATACATTGCCTTATAGCAACACCACTTACCACCTCCTCAAATTTTGAATGGAAATCCACTAGGATAGTAGCCTGTGACCTGAAATGACCTGTATCCGACACCCCTTCATGGCCCAAAATCACTTTGACAAGATCTAAAGCTCAAGAATTCAGACAATAAAAGATCTTATTCAGTCTGAAATCTGAACCTAGCCTTTCCTAAGGAGACCCTAGAGGAATAAGCACATGATTACACCATTACAAAGAAGCCCAACCTAGTCCAAATAAAACCTAGCTAGAGCTCCATTGCTAAAACACAAGCTCCAACACACCATACCAGCAGAAAGAACTGATGAGAGAACCTTATTTTACAACATGTGAAGCCGACCTACTCAATACTAGATGCTGTTTGATCTCACCTCACATACTATATATAGTGCACTTGTAGCACCTAACCATATCATGCACTATAAATGCACTAACCATCTATCGCTGCCAGATGCCAAAAGGAATCAATAGGAAAATATTAATGACAAACACTTCTAACCATCTCAATAATATTATTGAGACCTAACCATATCATGCACTATAAATGCACCAACCATCTATCGCTGCCAGATGCCAAAAGGAATCAATAGGAAAATATTAAATACAAGCACTTCTAACCATCTCAATAATATTATTGAGACCCTCACATTCCAATTTATCAAGGCTTTCTTTGAAGTTGTAATATTATTATCAATCCCCTTGTTAGCCAACAAATCAACAGCTTGGTTTTATTCATGATGGCAGTGCAAATACTGCACTTTGGAAAACTTTTTTATCCACCCCAAAGCTTCTTTGACATACGATCTTATTTTCCTGTTAGGGCTATTACCTTTGATCAAACCCTTTATCACTACTTGAGAGTCACCTTCAATTACTAATTCTTTGTAACCCTCCTTAAAGGCCAAGATTAGCCCTGCTATAAGAGCTTCCCCTTTGGCTTCGTTATTAGTTCTATACTGAGATTACGCGACCCTTCATAGAGAAAAAATCTCTTATTATCACAAAGCAAATAACCAGCACCTGCTGCTCCTGGATTGCCCCTAGAGGCACCATCAAAGTTCAATTCAATACCTGATTACATTGGATTGGAAATTCTTCTAATTTCTTTTAAGCTGGGATAAGAAACAATAGGATCCCATGTAATGTTTTTTCTTTCTAAGGTTGATAAGGAACTAAACAATAAATCATGCTTCATGCTCCACTTGAAACCTATGTACCATAGGAATGCTTCCCCATCCCTTGATCTTTGTTCCCATCCTGTGTTTTCAGCTTCTTGGCCCCATTCCCATGCTATTTTTGAAGTTTTTTCTAATTAAATACTGTTTCTAGGATTTTAGAAGCTCTTCCAGATATCCCCTCTTCACATTCCCATGTTTGTTTCTCCTTTCACCCCACCTCCAACTTACCCCCCTGTCGCCCTGCCCTCTCTGCACAAGAAAAGGAACTGAAGGGAGAGGATGCAGGTGTGGGACTTTGGAACATAGCTTTAGGCTGATTCGGTGAAAATGAGAACAATTCTTCAATACCGGTAATGTGGATCTGACAGCTTGAACTAATGATCTTAGATACTTGAACACTGATTTGTCACAAGAGAATTGCTATTAAGAATAAAGCTTTTCTTACAGAGCATATATGAAACAAAATCCTAACAAATACTGACACGGCATTGATATCAAGTTCTTTCTATCTATTTCATTGTTTGCTCAGGATATTTATACAATCTGCAAAATACATGAGTATAGTTGACTTCTGTCCTCTCTCCTCACACTTTGTGTCTGGTTGCAGGAACTAAAAGTGCAGTGTGATGCAAAAAGGTAGATAGTAGATTATTTATTCTTTTTTTATTTTTTATTTTTTTATGTTAAGTAGTGCTGTGAGAGAGTTTGGTTTTTATGATTGTGTATTTTCAAATTCAGACAAGCATATGAGGAAATACGAGCAGAGAGAGCAAAAGGCAAATCTAAGACTGGTAAAGGGGAAATATTTACCTCTGAACAGTTGCAGTCAGCTAAAGATGAGTATGAGAATGAGGCAACACTCCTTGTTTTCCGGTTGATGTCTTTGAAGCAAGGGCAACCTCGCAGTCTTTTAACTCAAGCTGCCCGCCACTATACAGCTCAGGTTTATTACTGCAATGCTTGCACTCTTGGTTCGCTCTTTCTTGTTTTAGTTTTGGGAAATCAATATAGGTACCTTTCTCATCAATTCCTTCCTTTTTTCCATGCAATAGTTGCATTTATATAGGAAGGGACTTGCTTCTCTTGAGGCACTTGAACCTCATGTAAAGAAGATTGCCGAACAGCAGCATATTGAATATCAACTTAATGAGCTAGAGGAAGATGATGGTGAAGTGAGTTTTGAATTCTATCCAGAATATGATGAATCTTCCAGCTCTGAAAATTCCATGGAGGTAAATTGTTTTTCACTTTTCTTCAAAATAAAAAAGGGTCTACTATACATCCTTACTCTATTGGTTTGATTCCTAGCTGAACATGTGTATGTATCCTGTGAAAATCAGCCATGAGATTATTTTTCTGTGTGAATTTTAGGATATTTTCTACTGTATATAAAGTGAGATGAATATTTCATCAAAGCTTTGCAGATTGTTTTTTTTGCCTTAAGAGACATTTATAGTTGAAAAAGTTTGTTCAGTTCAAAATGCTTTCAACAGCAAACACTATCTTATTTAGCTGTAATAATCAGATTTTATGTTGGCAAGCATTTGACTTAACTTTATTGATCTTCACTAAAGGCTCTTTTGAATCTTAGGCTTGATATTGAGGACTTTTTTTTTATTGTCTTGACATTAAATGCTTTTCCTTGTATGCTGGTTATCATATCCTAGATTTGATTCTGATGTACTTTTATATAGCAATTATATTTTGCAGTTAGACAGATTTGAGTCATCTTCTCCACGTTCATCTCTGCAAGTTGAACCTGCCCAATCAGAGGTATTTTAGCACTCCCTTACTTGTAAGGAAGATACTGTAAAATATAACCAAAGACAGCAAATGAAATGGCTCAAATTAAGAATAATTTTCTCTTCAATTGATAACTCAAAATTGTCTGGCAAGTGTATTATAGGCCAATTCTTTATTTGGCCTTTGCTGTTGAAACTGTGATTTTCAAGAATTCCAAGCATGGACATGGTTACTTTACTGTTTTCTAGTTTGCTTCATGAACTGCAAATTTTGTAGGCACAAACTCATATAATTATGGAAAGATGTTGCATTTATATTTTCACGCTATGGACAAAATTGTCTTTAGATCCATGCCTGGGAGGTGGAGGTTTAGTCTTCAACTAATAGATTAGACACAGAGCTACATATGTAACAATCCATCTCATTTAACAGCGAAAAGGGAAGAACGCTAAAATACTAGAGGATATTAATGCAGAATTGTCTAGTACATTATTGAGATAGAGATCTTTTTTCATAGCTGTTGTTATTAGCAAATGACGAGTGGAATGCATAGTTCTGAAAACATTTTATTTTAGACTTAGCTCATTGTTAAATGATACAGCAGGCAATCTTACTGAGCTATGGAAAAGGATATCCATGGTCAACACATACAACAGAGCATATGCTGTATATTTTATCGAAAATTTTGTTACCAACAGCATTTTAATTTATTTTTGTAAACTTCAAAAGTAGTAGTTCCAGTGCCAAAGTTCTTCTGGGATCAACTGCGTAATATTCATGGCTCTAACAATTCCAAATTCAGAATAAGATGAATTTATGGAAAACACTCTACATTTACATAGTTTTTTTGGCAGTTGTCACCTTATGATATAGTCTTCTTTTTACCCTAGTTAGATGGTACGTAATTTAGGAGATATGTTTGATATTATCAGTAGTCTTCAGTTGAGAGTACTTTTCTTGGACACTCTTCAGTTGAGGGTACTTTTCTTGGCCAACCAGTGTACTGTATTTTAATTTTTAAAATGATTGTCATGAACATAACATTCCTTGGTCACTTTGATTATAACCTTATTCATGGTGGCAAAATTTACTGTCAACTTTGAAAATATCAAGAGTGCATAATTAGGAATGTTATACACCAATATTTCTGCTTTCCCTCACATTCTTGGATGCTTCCATATCAAAGAATACATACTTAGGAATGTTATATGTTTATATTTCTGTTTTCTCTTATAAGATGCTTCAATACATAAAAGATGGAATGCACAAAGGCTGGTGTTTAGCATTAAAGAAATAAATAAACCATACAACAGACTTTTACATCCCTTGACCATTCTACTTTTGGAAGTGAAGAGCAACAATGTAAAACAAGAGTGATGTAGCAAATCTCCAAAGATATCTTCATTAACATATAATAAATTTTTTCAAGGAACTCTTGCTGTTACATTTTGTATGAATATTCCCTTCCCCCACATTGACACCTTACTTTCTACATGTTACTCCTAACAATATCAAGACACTTGAGCAATAATTACAAATTGATATGACTCTTATATAATGATGAGTGATCATTTTTCCAATGATACTCTGTATCTCTAGAGGCGTATTTCACTGTAACATTGCATGGAAACTACCTTATTCTTAAGGAAATTTGAATACATCTTTCTTAGTAAATGCCATATACTGAAATCCAGTGTTGTGATCCTGTATGGGCTGGAACCATTTTGGGCTTTCCTGATCAAAATATTATTTCTGTCCTGGCTACCAGATTTAGTTATCAATTGCTGTCCCCTTTATCAATGCCAATCTTACAATTTTGGTTGTGGCCATTCCAAAAGCAGGTTCTCATTTGGTTAAGATATGTTTACTGAATTCTGTTTTCTCTGACAAATCAGCATCAATTCCTGTGAAAAATAGGATTTCAAGCAAAAAAAATTAGGGGCTTAAATTATGCTTAGAGATGTCAACAACGAGTTTTGTTGATTCCCTTGTTTATTTAATTAACTTGGATCTGAATTCCTATAACTTGGATTAGATTTCCTGTTGTTTTAGCAATCATTTATTCTTAGGCAAACAACTGAAGGCATGCTAGTCATATCTACTTTGTATTCACAAATACTTAAAGAAAATCTCATGGGTGCCATGTTGAAAATGGAGGTAATTATGTAGCTTTAGAACTTGTAAAACTATTATACTGTAGATCTAATTAATTTAAGTATTCTTTGTTACACTTTCTTTGTGGATGATTATCTGTTTAATTCATTTTACCATTTGTAGAAGTAGACAGAAGATTGTAGAAGAATAAGACCAGAAGAAAGAAGTTACACAACATATACCATGGAGAAACCCTTTCGGGAAAAAACTCCACCAAGAATCAATGTATTATTTAATCTCAGAATAAGATTACAATAATCCAAATCCTTGGTTGAGATGCTTCTTTTGCCTTCAACAATTCTTCTTCACAACCTACAATAAAATCTTATAAACTCTCTTCAACTTGCTGCAATATATAGACAATAATGAGCCAAAGAGTTTACAATTACAAAGCACAATGCTTATCTCACAAAACCCATGCCTATTATTTGCAATAAGAGTTCTACTATGAAGAACAATGTCAAAACAAGTCCTTCATCCATTTGGGCGTCTCAAACTGAAGTCATAACTCAATGTTGATTCCAAAGATATCTTCTAAGCTTATCCTCAAAGTTGGCGCCCAAGAATGGGCCGACTTAACTCAGCCTTATAAAATATCTTATCATGCAAGAGTGTTAACTCCAAGATACCAACTTGGGCGCCCAAGGTGGGTCCAAGTCAGTCTTTGTTAACTTAAACATATCTATCCACCATTCATGCAAATATCATGCATGATTGATCATCCCCACTTAACTAAATGTATCACCTGTTATTCGTCATGCAACTCAAGTCATTAGTCATGCATTCCAAGTTAACTGAAGTCAACTAGCATTCAACTGAAACTAACTACATGCAATTGAAGATAACTGAACCATAATGAACTTAAATGAACTGAACTCCATGCATGTAAACATCAATTCCTAACTTTTAGGATCTTTACATGCATTACTGAAGTGTTATCTTTTACTCCAAACAATTAACTTAACTCAAGGTGAGTTTCACCTTCCATGTGGGTGCCCCATGTGCTCCTATTTTGTAGGAGCTCTTCATGGGCATCCCCACATGTTCCTATCATTTAGAATTAATTACAAATGTCAATTTACATTTTCATTTCATTAGAATTTAATCTCTTTCTAATCCTAGTGTTTGGGGAACACTTTCCAAGGACTTAAGAGATACATGAAATAATGTTTAGGATTGCAATTAAATGGCATCCTATTCCCAACATGCCAAATGGTGGAACCCATCAGGAATATAATGTGGCCAAAAACATTGCATTTATTAGTCAAATACTTCAGATGATTCTGCTTTGGTTGCTTGTATTTTTTGCTACTGTCTTTACTTCCAGATCCTTCATTTCCATAAATTGTACAGTTTGATGTTCTCTTAGGATTCAGCGGTTCCAAATCCACCAATCAGAGTGGTAGTATAAGGATAGTGTGCTTACCCCAAATCTAAATTTGACAAACTTGTTTCAAAATTGTAGTTCAATTCCATGAGGATATTAATTTGTTTCTTTGTTTATCTTCACAATAATTATAAAATCATTATTATATTTGGTTTGGTTTGTTAGGGTATGCAGCAAATTCAAGATGACTGAGTTTTTTGAGTGATTTACAAGTTGAAAATCTTCATGTGCACAGGCAAGACCTGAAGAGGTTGAGTATAGACTTGCTACTACCAGGCGTTCAATGGGTGGCAGTAAATCAGCACCCCTTGCACCATCTATGTACAGGAAATCTGACAATGTTGAGAAGATACAAGATACAAGCACAATAACACTAAGAAATCTGCATACTTATGCTCTTCCAGTTCCAGGTGGTGCCAGAAGTGGGAATACAACAGGGAGAGGAAGTAACTTTGCTGCAGGATCAGGGACAACAGGTGGAACTGAGACAGTAGGCTCTTTGTGGCATACATCTCCTTTATCACAATCCAAGAATCAAAATCCAGGATCGGAAGTTGCCTTGGCAAAGAATGAGTTGAATCTTCAAGAATCAGCTGAAAACTCCCGTACTAATAATTTGTTGAGTCAAAATGGCATACCAAGAGGTCAACCACTCCCAGAAGAACCAAATACAGGCAATCGAGCAAACATGTTGCCTGTTCCATCTTCAGTTGAAAGGATACCTATGGTAAGGTTTGACATTCCAGATGCTTCTGATTCTAAAAGAATCAAACGGCATGCTTTTTCAGGTCCATTGACAGGCAAGTTATGGTCTAATCGATCAAATATACCTGGCAGTGGTCCATTGATGTCTAAGCAAATAGAGTCTTCATTCAAATCTGGCCCTATTGGTCGTTCCTCAACATCTCATCAGGGCGGTCCATCGAAAATCTCTCCCAATGTCTCACCTCCTAATGTATCTCCACCTCACAAGACTGCCTTATATGAACTTCCCAAGCCACCTATTGATTCAGCAAAGCCCTTAAAGTCTTCTAATATATCTAATATTACTCATTCGGCACCTTTGATGGCTAAGAAAATTCAGGAGCATTCAGTCATACAAAAGCCTGGATCAACAATCCCAAAGCCTGCATCTCCATTGCCTCCACCTCCTCCTGGTCTTGCAACTCGTAGTCTCTCTATACCTTCCAGTGGTCGAAAAGGTCAATTTATGCAGCTGCCAAAGACTACAGAAATCCCGGAAAGGATACAGCTCATTGAGGAAGCTCCTTCACCGCCATTGACACCCATCCCCTTCCCTAGCAATAAAGTGAAAACATCCAGTGCAAATATTTCTGGCAGATCTGGAGAATCATCAGAAGTGAGTACTTGGATTCTATGTTTATTTCAGACGATAATATCTATATTTGATTTCTTTCCAGAATTTTCCTTCTAAATCATATTGTGTGTGACCATGTCTTTATAATCTTTTAGATCTCGTCAAAATATCATGCAAATACTTACGTATAAAGATTAGATGTGAGAACTCATACAAGACTGAAGAAGTATGATATGCCTACTTTGATGAGATACAAACATCTATGTGTCTGATGCTCATGATGTTCACTGGACCTCTAGGAATCAACCTTTAGAAGAAATTTAACCATTAGCATCTCCACTTATTCAAGTCTGAGTTTAGTTATTAACATTTGGTTAGTTTACAGAGGCAAGAAGCTAAATTATAGAGAACTTTCTAGGGTTTATAGAGTTGGAGCAGTCCTCGTAGTATTCAAGACAGTGTTCAAGACATTGATCAAGACATTGTTGATATCTTGTAAATACTTTTAAAACTATTGCTCGTTTAAGAAATTTAGAGACATAAAAGGAATGTTAGGAGCAAGTATTAGCAAAATTGGGCACTTTCGGTTTTAATGCCAACATCAACTTGAAAACAATTAACGAAGTTCATTGTGCCTGTGGCTCTTTCTAGCTCATCTTTGTACTAACTGCAAACTCTGCTTATTTTTGGCTTCAGGTGGTACTCGGCGAAACGGTTAAATTGCCTGGAAGTTACTCAACACCAGAGTTGGAGCATAATCAATCTACAAAAATAACGACCAAGGGTTCAAAATATGAATAGTTTTGTCAAGAACGAAGTGGCTAGACCTGAATATGGAGTTTTTGCAGGGAAATCTATTTATGTAAATTAGTAATGTATATTAAATTTAGTAGCTAAGCATAAACGGTGCATTTCTTGATTTGGTCAAAGATAAGGTATGATTCGGTCTGCAACCTTGAGGAGATAAATGTGCTGACAACACGTAATGTACATTCAGTGTAAATCCAGAAACCAAAGGGAAAGAACTGGTATTCTGATTATCAATACAGAGAATTATGCCTTGTATCGAGATGGAATCTTTCATCAACCTATTATGCTTGCAAACTCCAACTTCCTGGCATGTAATTGCTAACTAAATTATTTGGTAATCTAAAAGGCTTTGTACTTTGACGATCATTTCTCGCTAGGCAGATTAGTTTTCCTTAAAATGTGAATATACATTTGACTCGCTCCCAATACACCTTGAAACACCCTTTGAGGAGAGAATCTGACTGCAACTAAAAATTAAGATATAACTTCATTGTTGGATCACTGAGTGTGATCCGAAACGTTGACACAAAAACATACACAGTTGAATCCAAAAGCTTGCAACAATTTCATGGACTGTGGAAAACTCATTCCAACTATAACTTCATTACCGAAGGAACAATTGGTAAATTTAATAATTATTATTCTTTTTCAATTGGTATATGTGGGAACATCACCGGATCCAGGTTAACTGGGGACACAAACAGGTCCCAAATTCCTCGGGCATTTGTCCAGAGTTCAAAAACTTCTCAACTAAATCTCAGCAGCCCAAAAAATTGACTTAGTACTCAGTCTCGGCAAAAAAACTTGGCAATTGCCGAAAATAAATTACATAAATGCATAATATAGACTGATATAAACTGAAGTAATGCATGAGAAGCATAAATGATGAATTTAGAGAATGGATAAGTCTATTTTGATCATCAATTTGTCATGAATCAATGGCTACATTTCATATTAATCATATCCTTCAAATGCGCAGATTAAAATGTTATACAAACTTTACTCTAAAGCTTCTTCATCCCCCTCCGAGTAGCAGCCATCCTTGAATTCAAAATTAAAATCTGAATCATGTTCTCCTCATGAATAAAGGAATCACTAAGCATGTCATCTAGGTAACATTCACAATTCAATTTGGACACGGCAAGCATCCATCGCTTCCGTGTTGATTGCTTAAGGAGCACAAATTTAATATATAAGTAGTGTTTTTTAAAGGAGTAGAATTGATAAATAGTTCTATGACATCTACTTTATCATTAGATAGTTTTGTAACATAATTACAAGTTCTAAAATAAAATATATAATTTGTTTTTAACATTTATGGAGCTTAATAAATTGTACATTTTTCGACAACCTATAATTTTGTTGAAGGTGTGCAGAATTGTCATTAAATTTCAATATGACCGGGAAAATTTGATAGTTACCATTACTTATATATGGAAATTTTATGATGGTTTGACTATTAAATATAATTAACGGTCAAATTGTTATGAAAGGTAAAATTTCATAGTTACCCTTGATCACCACATGGAAGTTTAATGATGATTGGGCTATATAATTGTCTTTCAGTTTACATCTTAAGCAAAGTTATAAGAATGCCAATTTCTTTTGTATAATTGATTAAGCTCTATAAATGCACAAAGATTTAAATGATACGTTTTATTTCAGAATAAATATAATTATATGATGATAATCTAACAATGAAGCATATATCTGCATGTAAAATTAATCCACGCTAATTTAAATAAATGCAATCAAATACCAATCATATTAATGTAGATTAAGTAGCTAGGAATAATCATTGAAAGTGGTGATAAATAAATTTAAAAATAAATAAAATTAAATGTGATACTTAGTCGGATTATGATGATGGAGAAGTGTTTTATCTGTTCTTAGAAATTGATTTGCTAATGCTTTGGATTTTGAAAATTCATTGTCTATTGCTTTGGATCATTTGTGTGAGTGTAGACTTGATATTTGTGAGTGTGGATCTGAATTGATGCACATACCTAAACCTATAATTTGTGGATTTGATTTGGGAGAATGTGTTTTCTTGTATTATGCTTGCCTTGATTACTAAAGCTTGGATGTACACAAGGATTGGCAATGTTTACACACACCTTTGGGGAATTTGTCAATTAGTGAGGGTCATGTTCTCTTTGGCCAAACCCTAGTAGATTGTCTATATGGATCTAAGCAAAAGATTTGATGACAAGTAAGTGTGCGACAAACCCAAGATGATGTGCTTTGATGTTTTTCTAATAATGATGCTAAAATGCTTTATAAATGTTTTATGAATAAAACCTTAGCACACAAATCAACCAAATGTGCACTAAATTGGCTTACAATGGCTAGTGAAATAGTTCACAAGGTGTTAATTCAAAATTTGAATTTTAAGAAGTTAAGGTTGTGATCCATGATAGTGCAAGTGATTTGGATCGTCTACATATGCAAATATGATCCATAGTGATAAAGGGTAAATATGGAGATTAGAAATAAAGGGGATTGAGATGTGTGATCTGTAATGGTCCAAATCTATGCATGAATGTGAAACTTGAAATTTAGTTATTGCACTTAGGAAACTCTAATCAAAGCAAGCCTAAAACATAAGAGAAAAGGGCATTGGTCTGCAAATCTCACCATTATATTTTGTCCCCACTTTGATGTGCATGCAAGCTACTAGGTGTATGCATGTCAAATTAAAACTAGTAGTCAATATGTAAATTATTTTTTTATAGACACTTGGATATTGATCCATACTAACTAACAAATCTTTAATTCTTCTTGCAATAAGTGTTCCCTTGAAACCTACAAAATAAAGAAAAATATGCAATGAGTAGTATTTGCCACATGTTTTGAGATAATCATTAATTACGAATTGCTTGAAAAAGAACCATCCTAAAAAAATATTGAAGTAGACAAGAAAAGTGTACAAGATTTTGCATGTTGTGAAAAGTGATCAAAGCTTTGATTAGGTAGAAATTTTTTTACTAAGTGAGTGATATGCCAAAGGACTATGATCTATGGAAGAAAGATTTTGATTCTATAAATAGCTTAATAAATGCTTCCTTTAAGGTGGAAATGACTATGAGCCTATTACTAAACATCATATTTGAGAAAGGAATACTAGTGACATGTATGCTTTCCCTCCAATTGGTTGCATACAAAGGATGCAAGAATTGGAGAGGAGAAAAATATATAAAGATGATGAAGCATGTAACATTGTAAAAAATATCATGTAAATCTATAATTTAGAGACAATCATGAAGGCATGTGTAATAAGATTTATCCCAAAATAGGTAAATGATAAAATTTGAAACAAAGTAAAAACGTGTCATCATATGATAATCATGTAAGCACATTGGTAGGAGATAAACATTAATTCATGTGTGAAATATTGCCCCCAATATAGGTAAAAAATTTAAACAATGATGATCTTAAAGGCAAGAAAAGGATCATGAAAACCATAAAAAGGAAGATGGTCATAATATAGGAAAAAGGATATGGGAATGACAAGGGCAACAACACATGATTATAGGATTTAAGCATGCTAATGATCATAAAACATGAAATCACAAGATGTAGACATGACAAGGGTCAAAAGATGAATCAAAAGATGTATACATGATAAGGATCATAATATGTAACCATAAGATCTAAGCATGATAAATATCATAGACATGGAATCAAAAGTGTAGGTATGATAAGGATCAACGAATTGTAGGATGTGACATGATAAGGAGGATAAACATGACATTAGGATAAAAATAAGCATAATAAACATACCATTGAAGTGGAATCATAAGCCATGTAGCATAGTAAAATAATAAGGAATCTAAGATAACCTAGATAGTGATGAGCACACACACTTATATTGAGGGGGCGGTGGATTAGTATAAGATAATCTTTTACTTTTAAAAATCTTAACAACCACAATAATATCAATCACACAAGATCTAACAAATGAGAGACACAAGATTATGTGGAAACCATTTTAGGAGAAAACCATAAAGAAAACTACTTGGATCCACTATCCAAATCCAACTAAAAATAAAATTCTCTTACAAATCTTTGTAGGCACCTACCCGCTAGAGACACCAATCCCCACTACTAAGCACCAACTTATCAAGAGACACCAATCTCTTCTATTAGGAGGCATCAACCTCCAAAAGAACAAAGTGTTCACTTAATTGAAGGTTGCTTCTTCAACGGATGATGATTATTTGAATCTCCCTCATAAAATTTTCTTGTAATTGATGGAACGTTTTTCACACATTAACTCTTCTTTATAAATCTTCTTATATTGTGATGAAATTACATTCTTTTTTTCTTTCTTTACTCCCATCTCATCTTCCTTTTATACCACTTGGCCTGGTGATTTCTCTAAGGGAGATGAGTTTTCCAAAGGGAGGGAACTAATCCAATGAAACACCACCTCTCTAGGGTACCCCAATATAAAACAAATTTGGCTGAACAAATTTTGCATATAAATTAATTTATAATTAAAGAAAAACATCTCATGGGTCGGCCCATTAAAAATAATAATTCTAGTGTTGCCATAAATGAGGGTCAACCATCTTTTGATCTTAATGATTGCATTGGAATGGTGTGATTAGTGGCTTTTGGCCTTCACACTTCTAAATCCCCATTACTACATGTTAAGGCATGCAATTTCCTTCTTTGACATCGATTATGCTCTTCTCTCCTTTGGCATCAATGACAACAATATTTCCAAGAATCTCCCTCTTTGTCATTGATGACAACCTTGCAATCAAAGAGACCATTTGTGAATATAGAAAGAATATAATTCCCCCACTTTCTATAATTCTCCCTCTTTGATATCAATGGAAAGGAATTCATGGAGTTGAAAGATATTTAAGTGATTAGCTCCCCCTGAATTTGTACTTCTCAACAATTTAGTGACTAGATGAGAAAGATATCACTCCCATTTTCTGCCTAAGATACTTAAAAGTCTCTTTTGGAAGGGGCTTCGTGAAAATATCTACGATATGTTCTTTTTGTGAAATATACTCCAACTTGATATATTGTTTTGCTATTTGTTCTCTTAAGAAATGATACTTGATAGGAATATGCTTTGTTCTAGAGTGAATAACAAGATTCTTTGAGATATTTATTGCAGTAGTGTTGTCACATAGTATTAAAATTGGATGGTCATATTCTACCTTAATGTCCCTTAGTGTCTGCTTCATCCAAAGAAATTGTGTGCAACATGATGTTGCTACTATGTATTCAACCTCTATTACAAATAAAGGGATTGAAGGTTGTTTCTTACTTAATCAAGACATTAAACTATTGCTAAGAAAGAATGATCACCCACTCGTACTCTTCCTATCATCAATACTACTTGCCCAATCCACATCTGTATATGTTACTAGAGTGAAATATTCACCTCTTGGATACCACAAATGAAAGTCTAAAGTTCCCTTTAGATATTTAAATATTCTCTTGAATCCTTGCACATGAGTTTCTATTGGTGCTGCTTGAAAATGTGCCACCATGCCTATTGCTTGCATAATGTGTGGCCTTGATGTTGTTCCATATAGTAGGCTACCAATCATTGACCTATAAAGTGTTTGATTTGTTTTAGGAGATTCATCATCTTTGCTTAATTTACACCTTGTGGCCATGGGTGTGCTAACTGGTGCACAATCTTCTGTTCAATTTTTTTACATCTCCTTGATGTAATTGGCTTGTGAGATAAATATTACTTTGTTAGATTGAGAAATTTGTAAATCGAGAAAGAATGACAACTCACTGAGCATAGACATCTCAAATTAATTTTGCATATCCTTTGCAAAACCCTAACACATTTTATTACAACTGCTTCCAAATATGATGCCATCTACATAAACCACAACAATCAACTAATTTTTAACTTCAGCTTTGATATAGAGATTACTATCAAAAATTCCTATTTTGAAGCCTTGTTGTAGATATTTGTCAAGTCTTGAATGCTAGGCTTTGGGGGCTTGTTTTATCCCATAAAGTGCTTGCTTCAACTTGCACACATAATCCTTATTTTCTAATAAAAAGAACCCTTCTGGTTGTTCAATGTATACTTCTTCCTCTAAATTGTAGAGTTAACATCCATTTGACAAAAATTAAAGTTCTTGAAAGATACAAATGACAAAAACATTCTAATAGCTTCTAGTCTTGCAATAGGAGAAAAAAATTGTTCAAATTCAATACCTTCAACTTGAGCATACCCTTTACAAACTGAACTTGTGTTATTTCTTACTAATTGACCATCTTCATTCAAATTATTTCTAAAAGCCCACATGGTACCAATCACATTCTTATCTTTTGGTCTTGGAACGAGTTCCCATGTCTCATTCTTTTCAATTTGATTTAGTTCTTCTTCCATAACATCAATCCAATGCTTGTCTTTGCTAGCATTCACAAAGTTTTTAGGCTCTATTTTAGATACCAAGGAGAGGTTTGATTGTTCAAATGCACTTGATAATATTCTAGTTTGTATTCCAACATCTTTATCACCAAGAATTTGAATTTTTGAATGATTCTTCTAGAAAAAATTAGATGGTTCCTTTGTATCTTTTTGTTCCATTTCTTATTTTTTATCATCATCATCTTCTTCTTCTTCCTTACACCTTGACTCCTTTGGGTGATCATTTTCTTATGCTTTCTTTTTTTGATGCCTTGCCTCATCTAGTTTTACATTGGCACTCTACAATCTTGTGCAATATTTTATTGTAACATCTATAAGCCTTGCTTCTTGAGGAATAACCAAGGAAGATACCTTCATCAGATCTGGAGTCAAATTTTCCCAAATCCTCATTGTCTCTTCTTATGTAGCACTTACTCCCAAAAACTTTGAAGTATTTAATTGTTTCTGGTCCACCTTTCCATAATTCATAAGGTGTTTTATTATTGTTGACCCTAATTTTCCCTCAGTTCAGAATATAGACTATCGTGTTAACTACTCTCAAAAATATGTTTGATAGCTTAGATTCACTCAACATTATTCTAAACATCTCTTGTATGGTTTGATTCTTTCTTTCTACAACTCTATTTTGTTTTAGAGTCCTTGCAATTGAGAAATGTCTCCTTATTGCTCACAAAAGTCTTCAAATTCACTTACGGTTAACTCACCTCTTTAGTTTGATCTCAAGCACTTGATTTTTAAACCAGTTTCATTTTCAACCAAAGCTTTAAAGGCTTTAAATTTCTCAAATGCTTCAATTTTTTTCTTAGAAAAGTAACACATCATTCTAGAACAATCATCAATAAGCAACATAAAGTAACTTTCACCTTGCAAATTTTATGTTCTTGTAGGCCCACAAAGGTTTGTATGGACATGTTCTAATGGCTTAGTTGTTGAGTACTCCTTTGACTTGAAGCTTTCTCTTGTCTATTTCCCATGTTGGCATTGATTACAAATAATATTTAAAGGTTTAGAAATCTTTGGAATATCTCTTACAACTTTTTTGGTGTTGATTTTCACTAGATAATCAAAGTTCATATGGCCCATTCCTCTATGCCATAACTAGCTTTCATATGTTTGTCCCATATAGTATTTTTTTCCCTTGATCTCACTAAGGATGTATAGGTTATTTACTATTCTATTTGCATCTAAAACTATTTTTCATGTACTTTCCTTATCTCACAATATTGAGCATGAATGTGAGGGCATGTCCTTGATCACACATTTGATTTAAACACTAAGAAAATTATGCTTCAAACCTTCAACATACAAGACATTTTTTATTTTTATTTTTCCATTATCAAGAGTAAGAGTACCTTTTTTAGTTATCCTCATTGTAGCATTATCTCCAAATTTCATAGTGCCTCCATTTACTTCCTTTAAAGTGAGAAACTTGCTCTTGTCCCTTGTCACGTGTCTTGAGCATCTAGTGTCAATGTACCACTGGTTTCCTTCATTTTGGGTATGAAATGCAGTTTGCACAAGCATAGATTTCTGCTTTTGTTTTTCTTTCTCTTGCTTCTCTTCCCAAAATTTTGTAGGTTCTTCCTTTTTTTAGCAAGGGTGTCCACTTGTTCTGTCTAGAAGGTTCCACAAAATGACTTCTACAAAAATGTGCTATATGACCATAGTTGTTGCACTTATAACACATTATATTGTAATCCAATAAAGGAGCAAATGAATTATAGTTTATGTTTAAGAACCCATAAGAGCTTTGTTTTTGTTCCATAAAATGTTATTTCTTAGACAAGCCCTATAATGCATTGCTTTACATGACCAAAATGATTACAAAAAAATCAATAACCAAAGAAATCATTTTATAACCTGGTCAAGTGGGATTGCCTTGGAGGCAAAGATCTTCTAAATTATCCTTGTTGTACTTGTGATGAATTTTGGTTTTCTACAGGATATCATTTTCTTTCTTCTTATTGCTTTCATTATTGATGGAAATCTTGAGTACATCTGCATAACCTTTAGGATTTTCTTCATTTATCTTCTTTGTTGATTGTGTAGCCTTTGTATTTTTATCTTCTTTAGTATTCCCTTGATTTTATTAATTTCCAAGACTAGTCTTCATCAATGGAGACCTTTGGAAATTATATCATCTAATATTTTAGTATTCTCAAAATTTAATCTTATGTTTAGATGAGTAGTTGTTAAATCTCCAGTTCCTTCCTTAAGGAAACAATTTCAGATTCTAGATTCTCGTAGTTTTATTCCTGTCTTTAGCGAATTATCATCTCTTGTTCTATCATTTTTGCCTCTTATAGTTGAATATTTAGGTTGATAATATTTTTTGATTCCTCAAGGTTTTATGAAATTTGTTCTCTTGAATCACAACCCTCTTTTTCATATTTTTGCAGCTACAATTTTTTTTTTCAAATTTCTTTTCTTAAGATTCTTAATTTTTCTTAAGGCACAAATGAGCTCAACAAGATCCACTTATCCATCAATTTTGACATTTTATGCCTCTTCTGAATCCATCTTTAATTTTCCGTTGTCTTCACTTTTCAAGACGACACACTTTGTTTCCAATGCCATGAAGAGAGTTTCTTCTCTATCATTGTTTGTGATACTTTCACTGCTCTCCTCAAATGATCTACTATCCCCTTTGGAATAGAGGTTTTTCCCATGCTTATGGAATTTCATCTTATTTTCATGTTTACCTTGTTTGTAACTCTTTGTATTGATGATGTATGCTCCCTTTCTTTATGTTATGATCTTCATCATCACTACTATCATTTTTTGCATATGGGCACTTTACAGTAAAATGTCCTACATTTTCATATTTAAAGCATTTAAAGGGTAGCTCACCTTTGTATTTATTGGATCCTTTCTTAATATTTCTCATAAAATGAGCTTCCTTTTCATCCAATTCATTGTTGGAGCTATAGCTTGCTTCAGGTTCTTTATTCTTCACCTTCTTTGAATCTTTGAAGGTAGCTTCTCGCTTTGATGAATTCTCCTTTTTAATTATCATTTCATACGTTGTGAGGATCCCATGCAATTCATCCATAGTTAATTTATCCAGGCCCTTCATTTCTTCAATGGCCAAAACTTTTACATCAAATCTTAAGGGGAGAGGCCTTATCACTTTTTGCACAACAATTGAATCTTCAACATTTTCACCAAGTCCTTTGATGGTGTTGACAATTTCATCCACATGAAGAAGATAGGTTGTAATATTTTTTTCTTCTTTCATTTTCAGGTTCTCAAATGGTCTTCTATGGGTTTGGAGCTTAGCTTTACTAACTTTTTCATCACCTTCATAGACATTTTTAAGTCTATCCCATATTTCTTTTACTAATTCACAATGCATTACCTTGAAAAACTTTGATTCAGATAGACCACCCAAGATAGTATTCATGGATTTTGCATTGTTTTCACTAGCCTTCTTTCAGGCTTGATCCATCAATGGAGATGTTGGAGCTATATAACCATTCACTACTAATTTCCAAATATCAAATCCAAGAGGCATTAGATAAGTTCACATCTTTATGCTCTAGAATGTATAGTTTGTTTAGTAAAACAATGGAGCTCTTTCTAAGGAGAAACCTTCTTGAATAACTATGTGTGCTTTCAAGATCTACCTTCTAGTGGTTAGACTATTTTTGAAGGAACTTGTGCTCTGATACCAATTGATGAGCACACACACTTATATTGAGAAGGCGATGGTTGAATCAATATTAAAATATATTTTACTTATTAAAATATCAACAACCACAATAATAGCAATCACACAAGATCTAACAAATAAGAGGCACAAGATTACATGGAAATCCTTTTGCGAGAAAACCAAAAAATAAGACTGCTTGGATCTACCATCCAAATCCAACTAAAAATAAATTTCTCTTACAAATATTTGTAGGCTCTTACCTACTGGAGACACCAATCCCCACTAATAAGCACCAACTTAGCAAGAGACACCAATCTCTTCTATTAGGAGGCACCAATCTCCAAAAGAACAAAGTGTTCGCCTTCTTGAATATTGCTTCTTTAATGGATGATGATTATTTGAATCTCCTTCATAAAATCTTCTTGTAAATGATGCAACATTTTTCACACATGCTTGTATCTCTTCTTTCTTTACCCCTATCTCATCTTCCTTTTATACCACTTGGGGTGATTTCTCCAAGGGAGATGACTTGTCCAAAGGGGGGCAGTTAATCCAATGAGACACCACCTCTCAAGGGAACCCCGACAGAAGACAAATTTGATTTGCCAAATTTTGCATATAAATTAAGTTATAATTAAAAAAATATCTCATGGGCTGATCCATTAAAAAAATCCATCACTGCCATAAACGAAGGTCGGTCATATTTTGATCTTAATAATTACATTGGAATGGTGTAATTAGTGTTCTTTGGCCTTCATACTTCTAAATCCCCATCGCTACATGTTAAGGCATGCAAATTAATTCTTTGACAATGATTATGCTCTTCTCTCCTTTGACATCAATGCCAAAAATATTTTCAATAAATATTAATGTGGATCATAAAAATATAGGAGCCTAAGAACATAAAAATTAACAAGGAAACATGTGACAACGTAAATGACAAATATGTTGCAAAGGAGGATATGAAAGTCAATCAAGACATAAAGGAAAGTATGGAAAACTAAAAAAAGATGTAGGCACTTGCATATGAGCTTTTCATGACACAAGAAAATACAAAACTTATAGAGGAAAGGTACCCGCAAAGTGGGGAAACAAATCATAAAGCATAATATAGAAGGTGCAATGAGAATAGAAGATGCATAAATAATCATGATATAGATCATATATAAAGTGAAATGAGAATAGGAGAAACATGGAGATTATGGCATAAATAATATTGATGGTGAAATGAGAAAATAAAAGTCACAACAATCATGGCATAAACGAAAGGTGAAAGTGAAAGAACATATATATAAAGAGTAAAAGTTAGTATGAGTATCAGATAAATAAGGCATATTAATGCTCAATATCTCAATGAGAATATTTGGGAGGATCATTCTCCAAGAGGTCATCCTTCTTCATTGGAGTTGGAACTTGAGCATTATAATTTTGAATTTGGGTTAGCCCCTATCGGTGGAATCTTTCCCAAATTTGGACTGGATTCTTCTAAAATGTAAGATCTTTCCTTGGTTGTTATGAGGTATGGTTTGGTCTGTGATACAACAAATGAATCACTGCTGAGTTTGGAGTTTTGGAGGAAGGATTTGGGTGATGCCCTTTTCATCTCTGCTCTTACTTTGTTCAATTCAATTCACCTCTTGCTCAAACACCCAGTTAAGGGCCTCCATGGACCATCATGATACTCAGCTACGAGTCTCCTCTGCTAATGCTAGCTCATGTGGAAGTTGCTAATATTTTTTTTGTAATTCAAAATTTGTATTTATTTTTTTATATTTAAAATAATACAATGGCTTTGCCACCTTGAGCATTCAAAAAAAGAATGTAAAACCTTGGTTTAAAATGTAGCAATTGATTTTTGAAGACTGAAAAGACATTTAATTTTTTTACATATGATTCATTTTTCACTTCTTTAACATTATATTTGTCTTAATTTTCAAGAAAATATATTAAAAATTTTGAAATGTTTTTAACAATAATATATACAAACATTAAGGTAGAAAATAAATTATATTTTGTATAGAAGCTTAAAAAGACATTAGTATTTTGCATCTTTAATATCCTGAAAATAAATTGGTATTTTTCATTATTAATATCATAAAAGACATTGAAATTATTATTTTGTTCTAAGTTGCACTCTGATGTCAATTGTCATGTGTACTCAAAATATTCAAATTAATGTAAAAAAATATACTCAAAAAATTAAAATTAATCCACAAAAATATTTCACTGTTTGATGAATGTTCGATGGATGACCACAATTACATTCCAAAATGAATTTTCCAGAGTGCTAGACTTGCAAACTCAAACCTTTGGAATCACCTTAGAGTCTTTTGATTTACAAAGATCAACACTTGACCTTTTATTCACATGTGTTATTAAAACACTCAAGTCCTTTTTTGCACTCGATAGAATGGTCTATTTATTAAATATTTTCTTATGAAAATTTGTTTTTTCTTAAGAGGACATTCTTAATTTTATGTTCCTTAACTTAAAAAAATAAATTTAATGTACAAAAGTATTTCGCCATTCAATGAATGTTTGATGGATGGTTGCAGTTGCATTCTAGAATGAAATGTCTAGAGTGCTAGACTTACAAACTCACAAACTCAAACCTCTGAAATTGTAGTGCCCCTCAATTTGCTTTCTATCACTAATAGTTACTTGGTTGTATTTGGACATTATGATACATTGCTCGATGTTGGACTCATTACTATGATGATAGTTGATACTGTTTTATCACTGATGTTTTATGCTCATACTGTGTTAGTATATGGATTTAATGGATCATGCAGATTAATCTTGTCTTGTGTATTATGTGATGATATGATGATTGTTCATCTCATGTTGATTAGTAATTGGTTATTGTGTGTCAATGTATTTGGTGTAGAGGAACAGTTTCACATCACTCACTTGTGAGTGCCCTATGATGCTGTGACTTTCCTCTCATGGTGTGTTTGACTATGTGCATGTTTGACTGTGTGGTTTGCTGCAGGTTGCAGGTACCAGGCATCGACTCCACCTGAATTGCTAGGTTTGAGCGTGCCTAAACCCAATGGAGATTATTGAAATGGAGATAGCATCGGGTCCACTATGTTGAGCCATCATCCTTGACAAAGATGCATATATGTTTGTCATTCCCTGTTTGTGAGGTCAGTTCGAGTTGGTTGTCAGTGTCATTGTTGTAATGTTTTCCGTCTTCATGGTGAGGTCAAGTACTGTTTGGTGTTCAATTCATTTGAGTTATTTGTTTGATTAATGTTTTGATTAATTTTATATTAAAATAAAAGATTATTGTGGTTAAAAAGGTATTTCAATAATTTAAATAAATGTTTTAATACAATTGTGATATTGATAAAATAAAATGTTATTAATATTTTATTTGGTTTAAATAAATTAAAATTATGATTTAATAAAGAAATATTAAAATAAATAATACTAATAACTTTATTAAGTTTCAATAAATTAAGAGTGCGATTTAACATATAAATATTAAAATAAATCTATATTATTATTGTGTTGTGTAAATGGAATTAAAAGGTAAGATTATAATTTATAAATTAAATATTTAAAGAGTTGATTATGGTGTGTAAATAAATGAAAATAATAGTTAAGAGGTAGTTGTTGGTAGTGGGAAATAAAATAAAATAATTAAAATTAAAGAAGAGCATGTAGTAATGGAGATTTGGGAAAATAGTAAATAAATTAGTTATTGCCTAATGGAAAGGACCTTTTTGGGCATATTTTCTGAAGACTAATCTTGGAATAGTTGTTTTGGTTCTGGGAAATTTGGGTTTTCTTGTTCTTGTTCTTTGAGAGTTGCATTGTAGAAAAGAAGTCGTATGTAGAAATTGTTGGAGAAATTGAAGTGATTGGAGTTGCAATCTTGAGAAAACGAAGTATAGCATCAAATCTTCAGCTGTGTCACACGATTTAAACTAGGTTCCATTATATCTCCCAATTTTAATGTTTGTTTAGAAAAAGAATAATGGTTGAATGTCCTGGCTGAAACAAAATAAATTCTTGTAAAATTTTGAGAGTGCAACTTTGCAATTACATAGGTTGTGAATCTTTTAAGTCTTTCTTGGAAAATTGAATTGTGCTCATTATGTTAAATTCATTTAGCTATTGAAAACTCAATTCCTTGGAGTATTATTTTATTTAGTTGCTTTGTCTATTTTTCCCAATATAGCATACTGGGTTATCATTTTGTTTCTCTGTCATTGGGAATTCTATAAGTCTCTTAAACCAATCTTTATACCAACGTAGGTCTTGCTATGGCATATTTACTATGTCAGCCTATAGTTGTGCTCCTTATCTTTCCTTGTATCACTCATTTAGATGTGTCGCCCCTCTTCTTTTTTGTGCACCCTTACTGGGTAGGGCAGTCTATATTTAGTTGGTGTTTAATTCAGCTAAGCATGGTATAGGAGTTGTGTACAAATCGGGCTTAATTTAGAGAGCTATCTTTATGCGTGACACCTAGTAACCCATAAGGCGAGTTGGTACAACATAGGAACCGGATAGTATTGGTGAGCTATCTCTTTTGTTCCTCTGTTTCTAGCATATTTGTGTCTTTACTTCTGTGAGCGATATTCAATACTAGATATGGCATTGTTTTTTGTTGATGTTGAAACCTTTCCCTAGTGTTCAAAATATATAGTTGTGTGTAACATTCGATGGTCCTGCTTGATGTTTGAAAGTTTAATCATCTGAGGATTTCATTAAAATGTTCTTTGGATTTTGCTGCATACTTACCTTGCTCGACATTCCATGGTATAAATTTGATGTATTTTTCTAGATTTGGAGATCACTGCTATCCTATATGATTGGTGTCCATGTGAAGTATTGTTGTTTCTTTTGAAGTTGGATGCCTAATTATCTCACCCCTGCATCTGATTTCGGTAGCTTGCAAGTCACATTTCTTTTTTGTAGGAATGATCTATTTCTAATTAGATTATAATTGATGGCCCCTATGCGTTTGTGAAGTAATTAATAGTATGGAAGTTGTGAAATAAGAGCATAAGCTTGCATTCCATATCTTTTAAGTCATGCTTATAGGTGTTGATGGGCGTTGGTGCTATCATGAATCCATTTATGTTGAATTTTGATTTAAAGTGTAGATATGGCATTCGATGCCTTTAGAATAGATAAACTCTTTGTCTTAAATTTTGATGGAGATAAGCTTTATTAGTAATTTGTTATATATAAGAAATACATTTCAATATATTGGAATTGTAAGTAAATTGTTTATATCATTGTATTTAGCTCACTATGAGTTTGATACCATAAATTTAGATTGCATATTAAATTGCATGAATATCGCTCAGACCGCTGTATTGTTGTTTGTATGTATATATATGTATATGGGCATAAAATTGTAAATATTTATGAATACATGGTAGTATTTTAATTTACTACTTTGAGAACAACATTTTGTTATATATATATACATTGATATCAAGGTTTATAAAATATATTGTTGTATAGTAATTTATCACTTAGGTAACAAAATTTTGTTTAATACGTGTATATGTACGCACGTATGCATATGGTGTTTCTAGCTAAAGTTTATTGCTTCCCTTAATTCTAATTGAATATGTTGATTGAATAAATGAAAATAGGGGGAAAAGAAGATAAGGTAGAATTGATTTATTTGTAATTAAATACAAGAAGAATTTGATTATATGGATAATAGATTATTTGTGAGTTAAGATGGACTCTTAGTAAACATGAAATGGTTGCTTGTAATCCCATTCTAGATTCCGTGTTCTATTATTGCTTTGAGTTGTATAAAGTAAAGTGAATGATTTTTTATTTGGAAATAATTGTGGGTTATTGTGCTAATGTTAAGTCATTATGGGAAGTAGATGTTCAAAGTCTTCCAGAGGCTTGGGAAATGTGTTGTGGATGAATTGTTGTGTTGGAACCTTGTGCTGATTGATATTATACTTGATATGCATTGCTATGGGTTTTAGCCATGCATTATTTTCTTGCTATTATAGTTGTGTTTGAGATCAAGATAGTCCAAGGTAGCCCATGTCAGGACCATGTGATGAAACTCTTCTCTCTACAGATTAGTATTCCCTCATGTATTCTCTCCCTTTGGTATGTGATGTCCTCTGGAAGAAATGCATAATCTTTTGTGTTGTTGTTGTAATGTTAGTTATTCTCTATTTAGTCTTGCTATATCAGTTATGGTTGTCTTGTTGTTGTTGTTGTTGTTGTGGGACAAGGTGTTATCTCTTAGCATGGGGGGTGGACCTTAGGGTTCCAGATGGTTGGGTGGAATGTGCCTTATACTCCATTGGGTTCCCTCACTTTGTTCGTGTTCATGGTGACTACTCCTGGATATGAATACTTTTGCACTTGTTTCAGTTCATGTGGACTATCCTTTATGTACTTGTAATGTACTATAGATTAGTTATAGCATGTAATGTAATTCTGATGTACTCTCCTCTCTCATTCAAGGAAACGATGATGTAATGTTGTAATTAATTGTAAACTCTCTCTTGTAATGATAAATGTAATTGATGTTATTGCATGAAATGGATAATTCATATTAGTTGATCTTGTAAATTGATGATTAAATGAAATCATTATTGTTAGATGGAATTTGATAAAGTAATGATTTACAGTTCTTGTTAGTTTAGTTAATGGGAATCTAGTAGCATAGTCACGGACCTTAGAGGACTTAGGTTAGAATTCAAGCTAATGTTTCATTGCAATCTTGAGAATATTGTACTTAAAAAACATGTTTCATTTTTAGGTGTATAGCATGTTGTCCTCTAGGGTTTTGTGGCAGGGCGTTACACATAGTATCAGAGCCCAAGTTATAACACTAGGTACTCTAGGCATATACAAGAGCCCATTATGTTGTTTAGTTACATAGACTTTGTAGATTATGTTTCCCTTTGTCATCCTCACCTAACACCCTGAACTTGTCCTTGGTAGTGTTTGTGTAGGATAATTCCTAGAGGTTGGGGTCAAGATTGGGGACATAGTAGAGGTCATGGTGGTGGTCGTGGGGCTAATCGCTAGGACTCCCCTCCTTAGAGTTCCCACAATTTTGAATATGAGGAACATTAGGTTTCCCAAAATAATCAGGGAGGTGGAGATCAAAATCCAGGTCAGTCGAGATTGGAGGGCGCACGGTTGCGTCACTTACTTGAGGAGGTTCTTGGTTGCTTAGGTCTGAGACAGGAGGGTGATTAGTTGGTGATTAGGGAGAGAGATATGTCTCCCAAGAGGAGAGAGATTACAGTTGAGCAAGAGCCTATATTAGTTGGACATATGAGGGACCTTTTACGAGCACGTCCTCCTACTTTTGATGGGACTAGTAGTGGTTTGGAGGAAGATACCTGGTTAATTGATCTAAATAGGTGTTTCGCTATGCATCCATATGGTAGCAACACCAAGGCTAGGTGCGCTATCATGCATCTCAGAGGTTTTGCTTCCACGTGGTGGCATTTGGAGGAGCAGAAGCTTCATTTGGATATAGATTCAGTCTCATGGGAGATAGTTTTAGAGAGATTCAAAGCTCAGTTCTTGTCTGATCATTGGTGGCAGCATCGTGCGGATGAGTTCCATGAGCTAAGGCAAATGGTGATGTCAGTTGAGCAGTATGAGCAGATATTTTATGAGCTTAAGTAGTATGCTGGCATAGGTGATGATGAAGGTATGTTAGTGCAATATTTTATTAGGGGCTTGAATGATTGTATCAGTGGAGGTGTTCATGTGTTTGAGCCAAAAACCATGAAGGTAGTTGTAGAGAAGGATCTGATACTAGAGGAGAATTTGGCTATGGAACTAGGTGGTCAGACAGGTGTACAGATTGGCAGCGCACCTCCAGTTGGTATCGAATCTTAGGGTGGTCAGTCTCAAGCTGCAGGTTCCTCTAAGGGCCATCAAGTGGTGCTAAGGGTGAGTAGGAACACTCCCAGTCAAAACATAAGAATTCTCAGTCTCAACATGATAGTAAGTGGTTTCATAAAAAGAAGGATCAAAGTTAGCAGCAAAATAAGAGTGATCGTTTTGATTAGCCAACCTAGAGTTCTTAGTCTATGGTTAGTGGAGGTAATTTCCCATAGTCTAGTGCACCCTTAGGTGGCTGGGGTTATGAAAGAGGCATAAGATGTTTCTCTTGTGGCCAGTAGGGTCACATTGCTAGGTAGTTTCCTCGAAAGGGCACATCAGGAGCTAGTCAGAGGTCAACAACCTTAGAGCCGACAATGGGCAATGAAGGAAGGTCTCACAGGGTGTTTGCAGTGGCTGAGAACTGCCAGGCTGTGCATTAGGACACAATCGTTGAGATCTCAGGTAGAGGATGGGCAACGCTCTTTTTAAATCATTCACATCCTGCAACATCGGGGATTGACCCTCGGGGGGCGAGTCATGGTTCAGGTGAGGGTCCAATGGGATCCTAATGACAAGTCTTCTACTTCTTGGGAGGATGTATTTCGAATGCATGAGTTTTAACCATATCTATTTTCCAGCTTCCAAGAGTAAGCCTGGTTCTAGGGGGAGGATGTAGTGCCCCTCAGTTTGCTTTCTATCACTAACAGTTACTTGGTCGTATTTGGACATTATGATACATTGCTCGATGTTGGAATCATTACTATGATGATAGTTGATACTATTTTATCACTGTTGTTTTATGCTCATACTATGTTAGTATATGGATTTAATGGATCATGTAGATTAATCTTGTCTTGTGTATTATGTGATGATCTAATGATTGTTCATATCATGTTGATTAGTAATTGATTATTGTGCATCAATGTATTTGATGTAGAAGAATAGTGTTGCATCACTCACTTGTGAGTGCCTTGTGACACTGTAACTTTCCTCTCACGGTGTGTTTGACTATGTACATGTTCCACTGTGTGGTTTGTTGTAGGTTGCAGGTACCAAACATTGAATCTACCTAAATTTCCAAGTTTGAGTGTGCCTAAACCTAATGGAGATTGTTGAAATGGAGATAGCATTGGGTCCCCTATGTTGAGCCATCATCCTTGATGAGGATGAGTATCCATTTGTCATTCCCTGTCTGTGAGGTCAGGTATTGTTTGGAATTCAGTTCATTTGAGTTATTTGTTTGATTAATGTTTTGATTGATTTTATATTAAAATAAAAGATTATTGTGGTTAAAAAGATATTTCAATAATTTAAATAAATGTTTTAATATGTAACTGTGATATTGATAAAATAAAATGTTATTAATATTTTATTTAGTTTAAATAAATTAAAATTATGATTTAATAAAGAAATATTAAAATAAATAATACTAATACTTTTATTAAGTTTCAATAAATTAAGAGTGCAATTTAACATAGAAATATTAAAATAAATCTATGTTATTATTATGTTGTGTAAATGGAATTAAAAGGTAGGATTATTGTATACACCTAAAATCGGTCAAGGCACTTAATTAATTAAATACTAATTATTTAATTAATAGCCCCTTTTATTTCATGTACTTATAAATAAATTCTCAATTTATTTATATAGTTCACACTTTTCTAAATTCTTCATCTAAAATCACATTCCTCTAAATTAATTAAATAAACAAATTCACATAGTTTGTTTTATTTAATTAATAACCTTCTCACTAAATTCAAATGCCCAATTTGAATTTAAGCACATGTCTACAACACTTTTTGGCCACATCATCAAATGTCACATGTATTTAAATATGACTAATATTTAAATGGCATTATTCTCAACCAATTCCATAACAAACTTTTGATACATGGCTTTCTCACACACTTTATTCTCACACATTTGGCATGTTGTCATCGGTTAAGGGAACATCCTCCATGATTCTTCCATCTCCACCGTTCATCTCTCATGTTGAAATTTAGACCGTCGATTGCTGCCACATCACAAGATGCTTTGGAAATCCTATAAATACAACCTCTTGCTTCAACATTTATCATCCATCTTTGAGTAAAATTATTATGCAGGAATAACATTGGAGCATTTGGAGCATTTAGAGTTTGAGTTTAGAGCATTTAGCATTTATCATTTGAGCATTGTAGTATCATGTTAACTTAGAATCATGTCTTAGTTCATATTTACATTGTAGTTATCATCTTTGATTTCATACATCTCCATCATAGCATCTAGCATCCTTTTTCATAGTATAATCTCCATTCTAGATAGCAGCATCATAATCTTAGCATCATGGCTTCATTTGTTGATAAATCATGTAGGAATTAGATTCTTGCATTTTCAATAGCATCTCGTTTCTTAGGTTGTCATCCAAACCAATCATAGTGCATATACAAATCTGAGAGAACTCATGATTTAAAGGATCCTTAAGAATAGAGAACAATGGAATGATTTTAGAGATTTGTTTTGTTTTAATTTGATTAGTTTATGATTCAAATATTTAATGTAATATGTCTCATTGATGTTTGTGTGTTTTATTATTGATTTACTAACTCTCACAATTTCACACTTACAATTATAATTTATAAATTAAATATTTAAAGAGTTGATTATGGTGTGTAAATAAATAAAAATAATAGTTAAGAGGTAGTTGTTGGTAGTGGGAAATAAAATAAAATAATTAAAATTAAAGAAGAGCATGCAGTAATGGAGATTTGGGAAAATAGTAAATAAATTAGTTATTGCCTAATGGAAAGGGGCTTTCTGGGCATATTTTCTGAAGACTAATCTTGTTTTCCGAGAATGGTTCTTCTGGTTTTGGGAAATTTGGGTTTTCTTTTTCTTGTTCTTGGAGAATTGCACTATAGAAAAGAAATTGCTAGAGAAATTGAAGTGACTAGAGCTGCAATATGGAGAATTCGAAGTATAACATCAAATCTTCAGCTGTGTCACACGATTTAAACTAAGTTCCATTATATCTCCCCAATTGTAATGTTTGTTTAGAAAAAGAATAATGGTTGAATGTCTTGGCTGAAAAAAAATAAATTCTTGTAAAATTTTGAGAGTGTAACTTTGCAATTACATGGGTTGTGAATCTTTTAAGTCTTTCTTGGAAAATTGAATTGTGCTCATTATGTTAAATTCATTTAGCCGTTGAAAACTCAATTCCTTGGATTATTTTGTTATTTAGTTACTTGCTCTATTTTTCCCAATTTGACTGCAAATTATCAAAGTACCACAACTATTGCACTTTACAAATGCCCATTCTTCACATAAGCGTAATTCCTCTATTTATTTATTCTTTTTTTTAGCTAAACGATATAGCATACTGGGTTATCATTTTGTTTCTCTATTGTTGGGAATTTTGTAAATCTCTTAAACCAATCTTTATACCAGCGTAGTTCATGTTGTGGAATATTTACTATGTCGGCTAGAGCCACGCTCCTTATTTTTCCTTTTATCATTCATTTAGATGTGTCGCCCCTCTTCTTTTTCCTACACCCTTACTGGGTAGGGAAGTCTATATTTAATTGGTGTTTAATTTGGCTAATCATGGTATAGGAGTTGTGTACAAATCGGGCTTAATTTAGAGAGCTATCTTTATGCGTGACACCCAGTAACCCATAAGGCGAGTTGGTACAACATAGGAACTGAATAGTATTGGTGAGCTATCTCTTTTGTTCCTCTATTTCTAGCATATTTGTGTCTTTACTTCTGCAAGCAATATTCAATACTAGATATGGCATCATTTTTTGTTGATGTTGAAACCTTTGCCTGGTGTTCAAAATATATAGTTGTATGTAACATTCGATGGTCCTGCTTGATGTTTGAAAGTTTAATCATCTAAGGATTTCATTAAAATGTTCTTTGGATTTTGCTGCATACTTACCTTGCTCAACATTCCATGGTATAAATTTGATGTATTTTTCTAGATTTGGAGATTGCTACTATCCTATATGATTGGTGTCCATGTGAAGTATTGTTGTTTCTTTTGAAGTTGGATGCCTAATTCTCTCACCCCTACATCTGCTTTCGGTAGCTTGCAAGTCACATTGCTTTTTTGTAGGAATGATCTATTTCTAATTAGATTATAATTGATGGTCCCTATGTGTTTGTGAAGTAATTAATAGTATGAAAGTTGTGAAATAAGAGCATATGCTTGCATTCTAGATCTTTTAAGTCATGCTTATAGGTGTTGATGGGTGTTGGTGGTATCATGAATCCGTTTATGTTGAATTTTGATTTAAAGTGTAGATATGGCATTCGATGCCTTTAGAATAGATAAACTCTTTGTCTTAAATTTTGATGGAGATAAGCTTTATTAGTAATTTGTTATATATAAGCAATACATTTCAATATATTAGAATTGTAAGTAAATTGTTTATATCATTGTATTTAGCTCACTATGAGTTTGATACCATAAATTTAGATTGCATATTAAATTGCATGAATATCGCCCAGACGACCGTACTGTGGTTTGTAAATTGGCATATATATATATGGGCATACAGATGTAAATATTTCTGAATACATGGCAATATTTTAATTTACTAATTTTACAACAACATTTTGTTTAATTAATGCATATATATATGTGTGTGTGTGTATATATATATATACATATATATATATATGTATATATATATATACATACATATATATATATATATATATATATATATATATATATATATATATATATATATATATATATATATATATATATATATATATATATATATATATATATATATATATATATATATATATATATATATATATATATATATATGTAGACACGAAAATGTACCAATCACACTTGATCCTAATTACTAACACCATTTCATCGAATCACCCTTTGCTAATTGTTTAATCAGATAGTCTGTATTTAATTAAATTCATCATATTTCATCCCTTAATTAAATAAATCAAATTTATCTAATTAAGTCATCATCCCTGTTAATTGAATAAATCAATGTTATTTAATTAACCCTATAGTCTCTATTTAATTAAATAATCCATTTTATTTAATTAAAATTTTAAAGTCATTCTATTAAATTAAATCAATCTTTATTTAATTTAATTTAATATCATCTCCTTTTAATTAAATAAATCAAAATCTTTATTTAATTAAGTCTAAATTCATATTCCTCTCAACTTTGATTTAAATCAATCCAAAAATCTAAATCAAATTGTCACATCAACTAATCTCCTTTTAATTTAATCAAATCTTGATTAAATTAATCTTAATCCCCTAAATCCTCTAGATTTTTCCACTTGCTCGATAAATCATTTCTTTTGATTTAATAAATCTTCTAATTTCTCTCAACATGGCATCAAAAGGGAATATTCCTCCAAGTTCGAAAATCCCTCCAAAGGGATTTTTTCTTCCAACAAGGCATTCAATCTCACTTACATGTCCTTTTGCATTGAGCCAAGTGGCATTTAAGTCATTTCTTTCTCCCTCCAACATGTCATTTCATAAATTTGAAACTCCACCTAATATCATTTATTGGCACATTCATCAAAATGTGCTCCACCTTTCTCCACTCACATGTTGACAAGTGGCTTAATGTTATTGGTTGGTCTTTTGTCCCACATTCATCCTTTTTGCCTCATTCTCCAACATTCTCATCTATAAATAGGAGGCTTTCCTTTGTATTTTGGATCAACAACTTCATTGCAAAATCACTATCTTCATATTTAAAGCTAATTTCATCCATTTCATCAAGTGTTCATAGTTTTTATGGTTTCATAGCTAGGTTATGCCAAAATTTGGTCAAGGAGCTTCAATCACCATCAAATATTCATCAAGTCATCACAAAGCTTACAAGGGATTGGGAAAGGGCCATTTTCCACATCAAAATGACACCAATTCCCCCATGGGATTAAGAGTTTGCTTGCTTTGATAGAATTTGATAGCTTTCTTTGTTATATTCTTCATTTATTTCCTTTTTTGAGCATTGTAAATGAATTCTATGGGGAATGTGGATTTAAACTTGCATATTGATCTAATTGTGTGATTGTTGTGTTTGTGCAGGTCTACAGTCTCTGTTCACATTTTGGCGCTAGAAGGAGCGCGAAATCTGAAGTTTTTGACATGTTTTTTTCAAAAATTCTATGGTTTTTTGAACTTTTTTGTGGCTACAGGAAACTATATCGCTATCAATCTAGCGACGCCATATAGTGACACTACCAGTCTAGCGGCGTGATACAATGACACTACAAACTCCAAACTCTACTGCTGAGGTCTTCCCGCCTAGAAATTCAAATTTCCAAACTGCGACATTTGACCATTTCTCTGTCACTGGATTTCTAAATTCCAAACTACGCCGCTTGGAAAAACAACGCCGCAATCGTGCTCACTGGTCCTGTTGTAGAGCACTACTGTCAGTCCTAGCAATGCCATATAGCACCGATGACCTCTTCAAACTGCACCGCATATGCAGATTGCGCCACTGGAGTTGGGTAAAAGACACTAATCAGTTTGATTTTAACATGTGTCTTCATTTTGGTTGCTTGTGATTACTAATTGGTTTTTGATCTTTGTTTTTGTAGTTCTAACTAGTTTTTGTAGGTTGACTTAATCGAAGGTGAAGGAGGGAAACAAAGATGAAAGCTTCCATGATATCATCATCTCATTGTATCTAGTGTTTTTAAACACTTTTGGAAGAAATCATAATCTCTTCTAAGGATTTGGTATCTTTCATGCTTTTAGGACTCAATAGATTTCAATTTGGGTTTAAAAATAACAAGACAAAAGGATTAAAAAGAACCTTAGGCAACTTACTAGATCTTGTTTAAGGTTTAACAATTGAACAAGCAACTTTCACTTTTCCTTTTGGTGCTTAAAAAGAATCCAATTATTGCTTTGACGAATTAAAATGAACATGTGCTCCTATGTTTTGTAATCTATTATCCAAAATAATATCATATAAAATATGTATGCGCTTCTCTTGCACCTCACGGTGATCTTGAGAAATAAAAGGATTTTTGTTATATTAAGTTGTATAAGTGATTACCTCCACACTTCAATTGGGATTCTAAAATTGAACAAAATCTTGCGAGTGTGAGTTAGGTATATCGTGTGTGTTCTCTCTTTATTTCTCAACAAAGATCGATTGAAGTACAAATGTACTTGCTTTCTTTTGTTTATCTTTAGAGGGCCTGCCTTGTGGGAAAAAGTAATCACCCAAGGGAATAACCCAACCGAGAACATGCTAAAGCCAAGCAACTTCCAACTGGTATATAAGTGTGGGTACTTGAGTAAAGTTCAAGTATCATGAGGATTGTTCCAACAAGAGGGGCAACAATGGTCTCTTTCCTCATGGATGATCCCCCACAAATGAAATGCTTGTATTAAAACCCTTTGTCTAAAAGACTAAAATCCTTAATCTATTTGTTGGTGCAAGAAGGGTCATTCTGAAGCCCCCCCCACATTTTTATGGATTTTAGTAGAGATGAGAAGTATGCCATGGGAGTTTCATGGGTATTGATGCTTGGCTGACCCAAGAAGCAAGTGCACTGTAAGGGGGAGCCTGTGTGGTCAATCATCTAATCATCCGCTAAAAGTAAGCGTAGCTAGATTTATCCAAGTGAGGATTCAACAAATATTGTCTCAATATCCATAGGGTTGTGCATGCTCTTTTAATCAAAACACTTTGCTTGGATCTCAAACATTGGAAAACAAACATTCAACATGATCATCAAATCTCAAACCCTTTAGGAAGCAAATACCTTTGAAAAAATTCAAGTGTTATTGCTTGCCCTAGGGATCCTAGCCTTAGAGGTTTCTAAACATTTGAATCTACATCTCAATTTTCTCACTAAAGTCAACAATAGGGAACCTCTGCCTTAATTTCCTTGATTTCCACATAATGGACCTTGTGGGATGAGAATAAATTGGGACATTGGAAATTTAGTTTGAAAATCTAATCAAGAATTGTTTGTGGTAAAAATAAGTCATTAAGCAAAGCTAAGAAAAAATTGAACCTCATACATGTGCTCTTTCAAATGATTTCCTGAAAGATCAAGATTTGAAAACCAAAGACCAAACGTCTTAGTCAAAAAGATCACAAGAAAAGGTTGTCTATGCTTTATGAGTTTAGAGAAAGATTGACCTGCAACTTTTACAAATGTGCATCAAGGAAAAATCCAAATTTGTATTCATTTTACTATTGCCAAAATCTAAATCTCTTTCAAAGGTTTGAGTATCTCACTTAGGAAGTATTAGTATGTTCTTCAACACCTTGGTCTAGTAAACAAAAGTCTCTCTAAGTCTCTTAGGATCAAAGTCAAATTTTCATCTATCCTTCAAACATCAAAATCAAAATTCACCTCACCAACAACTCTTGGAAATCTTGAAAAAATCCTTTATGCTAAACTTTGGGCAAATCCTCTTGAAATCAAATATCAAAACAAATCCAAATCATCTTGTTTGACTATGTGTGTATAGATGAATCCTTCTTTGCACACTTAGCCAAATTATCATCTTGTGGACAAGTTCACTCTAAGACAACATCTAACCTCTTAGAATTTATGAGTTCATTATCCCAAATCAAAATCAAAATCAAATCAAATCAATCCAAAATCAAAATCAAAAATCAAAAATCAAAACATCAAATCCAAAGTCCTAAAGTTTAGTATCCCCCTCAAGGTTTCCTAAGAGTTCAAACATCCACCAATCCTCCATCCTTCATTATCACCATCATCATCCTTTTGATCCTCATTGTATTAGACTTTCTTTTTTGCACCTAAAGATCAGATCAATCCAAAGAATTAGAGGTTCATCGCTTACATTCTTGAAAATTGATCCCTATTTTATGGTTCAAACTAGGTCTCAACACAAGAAGAACATGGAAACAAACAAGGAAACATCAACTTTGAGTGACCTAAGTCAAACCAATTCTAAAATTAACCCCGTTGGATCAAGAAATCCCCTAACCAGTATTCCTCTATCATCACAAAATCCTCAAGAGGAAGGCCAAGTGGAAGATGTCACCAACAACATCTTATGGATGACACAAGATGAAATCATTGAAATGGTTCAAAATCCCGAAACCCACAGAATTTTCAATACCGTGATGAGACTCAATCCCTCCCAATAAATGCTTGAATTAGCTAAAGAAGGGGCTAAACTCCCTTCTGATTTACATGTAAGCACTATTGTGGAGAAGCCTCTTGGGATCATGCCCCCAATTTCATCTACACCCCTAATCTAATCCACACCTCCATTTCAAAACATCACTCAAAGCATCCCCCAAATCACATCATCCATTGCTCCAACTCAACCTATTGTTAACAAGGGAAGCACATTTCTTAATGCACTACGAACACACCCCCTTGTGAACAACCAAGATTTGGATGTGAACACTATCTTGGGTCAAACCATCCCATTAAATTAGTTACACCCCCATGTTCCACTCACCTTTCAAGATCCCAATGACCCATCATCATCTTTTCACGTGACACCGACCTACCCTCTCAATGCACAAACCTCTCTCCCTATGACTTCGCAAGGAGGAGGTGGGTTATTCGGACTAGGGGGCATCTTCGACCCCTCATCATCATCATTTCCACCACTTCCACCTTTTCCATTAAAATCCACATCACCTCTCAGTTTGGGGTTACCTCCTTTACCACCACTCAATCAAAATCCAAACAACCCCCTAGTTGTCAACCAAAACATCGTACCAAATCCTTAGATCTTTCCATTGACATCACAACAACAGATGGCAACCATCCAAGCAAGCGAAGCGATCACAAAACCATCCATAAACGTGGTCTCTCAAGGACCAAGCATATCGATCGCCCCATCCACCACACAAGTCCCCACCATCAATATGACGGTACCTCTCACGACAATGAACACCATTCCAAATCCACCACCACCGCCACCTCCAAAATCAAACATGATAAACCCATATAGCATCATGTTGCAAGTAGCTCAACAAGAGGCCTATCAAAAGGAACTCTCGCAAATTCAAAATCAGCAAGTTTCCCAAGTTTCTCAGCAAGCGCAAGCAGCCCAAGCCACACAACAAGCATAGTAGGCTGCTCAAGCCCAAACCTTATTACAATAACAACAAGCCACCCAAGCTGTGCAAGTAGCTCAAGAAACTCAAGCTGCTCAAGTCGCACAAGCTTCCCAACAAGTGCAAGCTCAAACTTAGGCGCTAGCCCAATACCAAGCTCAACAAGCGCAAGCACAGGCTCAATACCAAGCAACCCAACAACAAGCATATCAGCAAGCCCTGCAACAATACCAAGCACAACAAGAAGCAACATTACTAGCCCAACAACAAGTGTTGTTGGCACAAAAACAATATGACCAACAACAAGCATTTTTGGGACAACAACAACATGACCAACAAAAAGCGTTGTTGGTGCAATAGCAGCAAGACCAACAACAAGCGTTGTTGGCACAACAACAAATGCAGGAAAATTAGAAATCCTTGATCACGTAGCAGAGCTTGCAACAAGCTTCCACCAACACACCCAACACTCCACCCATCACTCAAACACCTCGATCACTCCAAAACAAATTCACTCAACCCCCTGATCCACTAGATGATGGGACGACACAAATCAAGTTGCTCTTGCAACAAGTGCTTGATCTCCAATCAGGGAAAACAAAAAAGACACCAAGCAAATTGTGTCCTTATCCATTGGAAAAGAGCCTTAAAATGGTACCATTTCCAAAGGGGTTCGAAATTCCTAAGTTCGCCAAATATTGTGAGCTTGGTAACCTTGAAGATAACATCAGGGAATTTAAGGTACATTGCATGGAGGTCGCATATGACAATATGTATCTGATGCAGCTATTTTCTCAAAGTTTAGTTGGTTCCACCATGGAGTGGTTCTCTTGCTTTCCTCTTGGCACCAAAAAGTTCCAAGAGATTGTAGACGCATTCATAAAAAACTACGCCTTCAATATTGGTATGGATGTCAGTCTAGAAGAAATTTTTGCATTTAAACAAGCTAAGGGGGAATCATTTGCTTCCTTCTTGCAAATATGGAGATCCAAGGCCAACAGGAGCAAATGGGCCATGCCAGAAGAACAAGTTTGTAGCATCATTACTATCCTTGAGAAAACCTTGGAATTTCATCTTAAGGTTCAATGTATCACCACTTATGACCAACTAATCCCCAAGGCGCTCAACATCAAATGAGCCCTTATTGCACAAGGGATAAAACCTACATATCAAGAAAACCAATACAATCACCTATCCACTAGCTATAATGAGAAACCTCGCACATGGGCAAGAAACAAAAATGTCACCAATGACAATGTGGTGGATGCCAAGGTCATAATCAGTGCTCTGAAGCAAAGCACCCAAACCTACCAACAACTGCAAACCAATGTAGTATCACAACCACTGCTCAACAATCAGGTCAACAACTTGAATAATCAAGGGGGACCACCTCCCCAAAATAGAAATCCCCCCAAGTGGTAGTACACTACCCTAGGGGAACAAATTGAAGTTGTCATGAAGAAACTAATAAACGAAAATCTCATCAAGATTCCTACTTATGAGAACTATCAGGAACCTCAAGTAAAACCACCGTGGTACAATGAGAATCACCTTTGTGATTTCCACAAAATTAAGGGGCACACAACAACTAGTTGCATGAGGTTGAAAAATCTAATCCAAGACCTCATTGATGACAAGATCATAAATATTGAGCAACCAGTTGGGAATCAAAACATAAAAATATACACGAATCCGATGTCGAATCATAACCAAGGGAAAAACCATGGAAAAAAAAAGCATGCCAATGTGAATCATGTGTATGATCATGTTGTTGTATCCATTGATGAAATGGTCACTGTTTTCACCATCAAAGGAGCCAAAGCTGATTGTGGAGTCACCACACGTGATGACAAGGTCACCATTGCTGGACCATCACAACCACCTAGAGCATCCACTTCAAATTCAAGAACCGTTCCTAATAGCTATAATGTCCTAGACTAACTGAAAAGAACCCCAAATTAGATCTCCATCATGGAGTTGTTGAAGATATCACCAGCACATAGGAAAATCCTAGAGGAAGCATTGGCTTCATCCACTGTCTCCGCAGATCTAGATGTTGACTAGTTCCAAGCTATGGTCAGAAATATCACCACCTCAAGCCTCCTAACATTCTCCGATCAAGATTTCCCCACACAACCATCTCACAATCGTCCACTCCACCTTGAAGTCCTAGTTCATAAAAACAAATTCAAAAGGGTCTTGGTGGATGGGGGTGTGGGTCTCAACATCTATTCCCTCAAATTACTAGAGAATTTGGGATTCTCAGAGGATGCCATTGAAAAGGGCAAGGGTATCACCATATGAGCTTATGATAATAAAGAAAGAGTGTCTCAGAGCACTATTTAGCTCCCTATTCAAGTAGGGCCAACCATTATGGAAACCACATGCCAAGTCCTTGACCTTGATTTACCCTATAATATCCTTTTGGGGCATTTGTGGATCCATGGGATTCAAGCAGTTGCTTCCACATTCCATCAATGCATCAAGTTCCCATATCAAAATCAAGAGGGCATGATTCATGGTGATCCTAAGCCCTTTGCCTATTGCAAGAATTTGGAAGAAAAATATTATAAAATCTCCCAAGTTCCAAAAAATGATGAAGGCCCTACTACTCCATATGTAGACCCAGCTACATTAGCCTCCACTTCTGAGACAAAGACACCCGCCATCCCTGACATATCCGAAATCAAGGTCATCATCCAAGACAATGGGTGTGGGGATTACAGAATGAAGAAAAGTGATTTCATCATAGGAGAGTTACCTCAATCTCCTAGGACTCACAGGCAACCCCAACTAGCTAAAACATCATCCCATACTTTCAAAGAAAACCCTTCTAGATTTAGGTCTTGGGGAGATCTAAGTTGGGAAATAGTGGATGAAAGAGACATATCCAGTCTCCTATATCAAGATGAAAGGCCCATACCTGATCTTCTAATGGATGAAAGCAACAAAGGACTACAAATGATGCTCAGTATGGGCTATGATAGAAACAAGAAACTCGAGTAGAATAACAATGACCTATTTGAACCCCTCATTCCAAAGAAGCGACTAAGAAATCTTGGTCTCGGATGTACCCCTCTGAGGGTGACCATACTTGGAAAAGGTGCCTCGGTTAAAAAGGTCAAAAATCCCCCCCAGTAATTAGCAGCCACCCTTCAATTACCATTATCCACAGGTCTACCCTTAAACAACTTTACCTTTGACATAACTAATGTGTGTAGTAGTGATAAGGATGCCATAACTGACTTTCCTATAGTTTTTGAAGATTCCTCCCTACTCATGATTAGTACCTTGTCTTTTGAGTCAAACCATCAAACCCATGAAATAAATCTAGTCTATCCCCAGCTCATCGATTATGACCAACGAGGACCTCCAATTCTGGACACTTTCAAAAATGATGAGGCGCTCTCAAAATTCACGGGATTACGGAATACGGTACCATATGGAGATCACAAGGCTGGGTTCGACATCATACTAGACACACAGGCCTATTACGGGGAAACGATTGAATCCTTCGGTCACGAAAGTGAAAATCTAAGAATAATGTCTAGGTCTTTGAGTGAAAACCACAATGTGGCACTCTCTGACTTGAAAATAGTAAAAATAAAGGATGTATCCAATGGTGAAAACCTCTCTGAGGTGTCAGAGGATGAAGGATTCAATCTTCCTCTCAGTGAAATTCATCAAGAGAAGTCAACAGTATTAGCTGAGAAGTGTAATCTAGCCAACTTGGGAACAGAGGAACAACCACACATAACATTCTATGCAAAGTCACTTCTCACACACTAACTCATTTGACTACAAAATACGATGAAACTTTCTGATGAAAGATGTATAATTAGATGTATCATCGGGTACATGTGTATTTAATGTGAAAATTTTAATTTTTTTTTAAATTTATGCCCGACATTCATCGAAATTGCAATGCTCCATGATTTTCGTCACTATTTTGACATACACTTAAAGTCAACCATCCCCTTCCATCAATTTGTGGGATGACATATGGTTAGCCTCCTTAATTTGTGGGTTGACAAGTATATGGTTAGCATTCGTCGGGGTTCCGACGAATGTTTTTTAATAAATAAAAGCGAGTTTGACAATTTATCTATACTTGTGACAGTGTTTTGCTATAATTGCGAATTTGCTATACTTGTGACAGTTTGTGGAGGTTATAGGCCAATTTTTTTGGTGCAAAATATCATAATTATTAGATATTGTTACCTATATATTATTAAAAATTATTGAAGTGTGAGTTTGATATTTTTTGAAGATCTAAATATTTAAGCTTGGTAAAGAAAAATCATGTCAAATAATATTAGTACAGAACAAAATGAAGAGACACTTGTTAGATTGTGGGCTAGATTGAAAAGAAAGGGTGATGGGAAATGTTAGTCTTTGCAATAATTGCAAGGGCTTAAAGAAAAGAAGACTTTTAATCACAACAGCTGAGAAACATTGTAGGAAGCATGGTCACGTTGAAGGGGGGCATGATTATCGTCCATTGGTAAGTTGTTCATTATATGTCTTTATATTGATTGAATTCGTAAATGTTTATATCGTTTTAACATTTTATATATATATGTAAAATCACTTGATCATGATCATGGTTTATTTGTGTCGATCATTATTATAAAGGTGGGGTGCCCTAGGCCACATGATATGGATTATCATGGCCCGGAGAATGTGGCTTTGCAAGCGGAGGAACATGGAGCTGTGAATATTGAAGATGAAGTTAATGATCCTATGGAAGAAAATGATCATGTGCTAGAAAAACACAGTTGAAGATGATGATACAAATACATTGATTCATGACACATTTAGTGGCGTAGCTAATCAAGATGATTGAGATGTCTTGATGATGGTCATGATTTACCTGTACTTGAGAAGGCATACGAGCCCCTTTATGAAGGCTCCCAAACAACTCTTCTCTTTGTTGTATTGTTGTTGGTGAACTTGAAGGTTATGAATGGTTTATCCAACATAGCAATGCCACAGATGTTAAGGTATGTTGTATATGTCATATTTTTTCATCTATTTTTGTTGTTAGTTCATCACTAGTAAATAAAAGATGAAATATGTACCATTAATATTCTTTATATTAACAAATTATTTTTTTGTTGTAGATTGATAGGTGACTTTTTGTTACCACCATCAAATATTTTACCTCGCTCATATCAAAATTTATCTGCCATTATGAAAGATATTGGAATGGAGTATCAAGCAATAGATGCATGTCCCAATGATCATATTATATATCATAAACAACATGAATTTGCAACAGAATGCCCAAAATGTCATATTAGTAGATATCGAACAAATCAACTAACAAAAAAGGTGCCTCACAAGGTTCTGTTATATTCCCATTATTCCACGTATGCAGCGATTATTTAGGTGCGAGAAACTTAGCGCAATTTATGGATTACCATGCAGAAATAAAAGTGGAGATGGCATTCTTCGTCTGCTGTAGATACGCATTTAAGTAGTAAAGAAAATGGCCTGCTAAACCGAATCCTCGTAATTTGGCAGCCGGCGATCCATTTGGAGAGATCTATTTCGTGTGGGCTTTGTTTTTATCAACAATAGCCTCCATGGATGTCAATAAAAGGGAGCACATAATGTTGAAATGATTGTTCAGGTATTTGTTTTATCAATTTTCTTTTAAAGTAGTAGCATCTCATTTGTTGCATAATGACTTATATTTTTTTCATTTAATAGTCATGTACATTAATTTATATATATTGCAGTAAAATGGTTATAATAATTATGTAATGTTTATGTTCATTCAACTAGGTAAGTACCAAGTTAAATATATGAATATATATATCGAGCCTCTTATCGATGAGTTAATAAAGTTATGGAATGGCGTCACTATGTATCATGTCTCTAGACCAATAGGACAAAGACAATTTCAATTCCATGCAATGCTTGTATGGAAAATTTATGATGCCCCAAGGCTAACACATTTTTGTGGTATGTTATAATGTTCGACTGCACTTTAATGATATTTAATTTTATGAAGTAGATATCATGTATGTTTTTTAAATAATCTATTCATTATATATAATTATAAAAATTGACATATTTAATCCAATTATACATGATCTTGCAGGTCTTCAAACAAAGGGAAATTTTGCATGTCCAGTTTGTGGTCCAAAGATGAAATCTCGTCGTTCAACAAGTTTAGGAAAGCAGGTGTTTGATGAGTATAGGCACTTCCTCCACAAAAATAATAAGTATCGAACTACTGAAAAACATTTTTTCAATGGGAAAGAAGAGATTACATCAAAACCACAAAGAATGACACCTCACCTATGGAAGTTGGAATATAATAGAATTAATCGTCAAGGTTATACATCAGATACAACTATTTATCTATCATATATGATATGTTTGGAATTTATATTTTTATATTGTGTTTTGTTTACTCATGTTGTAATTGAAAATGATTGTCGTTGTTAATTTTTTCAACTTATATGCTTAATGAAGGTCGTCGAGGAATTAATGACCGACTTCCACTGGGACTGAAAAGTTATCCCAGACAATTTAGTCAGTTGCCCTACTATGAGCAACTAAAAATTGTGCATTTGTTTGATACAATGCATATCAAAAAGAATATAGCAGAAACGTTATGGAAAATATTGGATGGAGGGCATGACAAAGAAAAAATTCTCAAAATTTGTAGTGACATTCAGGAAGTCAATCATGCAATGAAAAATGTCATTCAATTAAATAGCGATGGAAACCAAATTAACATAAGCACCCTTCCTTGGTTATTAATGGTGCAACAAAGCAATGCTATAAAAGAAGTCATGAAAAATTCGATTTCCCACAGGATTTGATGTGAACATAAACAATATCATAAAAAAGAAAGGTGAATTTGGGTTAGGGGTGAAAATGCATGATTGACATACCTTCATTAAGGTAATTATTCTGGTATATTTTATACATATTTTTATACTGCAAGTACTTTTCAATGTATTATGTTTACTAGTTTTAGAAAAATAATGAAAAGATCATTTTATAATTGTTGCAGTACGTTCTACCTCTATCTCTCCTAGACAACTTTGACAACAATGTCAAGTGAAAGTTATATATGATCTTGGAAAATACATGAGGTAAGTAGATATATCTATTCAATTCGTTGTATAAATCTTATATTTAGCATTTGTTTTACTTGTTATGTAATATATTGTATATATTTGTTAAATCTCGATAATATATTTGCGCCTTGAATCACTTGTAGATGGTTGTCATCTAAAAAAATCCATAAAGAAGATATAAATTATTGGAGAAGAAAAATTTCTCGTCTAATGTGTGAAATACAAAAGTGTCTACCTTCGATATTTTTCAATGCACAAGAACACTACCTCATACACCAAGTTGAGGAGATTGAATTGTGTGGACCGTACACACAAGGTCAATGTGGATGGTTGAGAGACACTTGAAATTTTTCAAGGCTTTGGTCAGACAAAAAGTACATCCTGAGGGTTCTATGGTGGAGGGATATATGGTATACCAAACCATGGTGTACATTACTGAATATCTTCCTAAGTTCGCAACAAAGATCCATGTAGATTGCTTTTGGGATCCCAACTACATTAACAAATTTGAAGGGGAGTACCTAATGGGGAAGGGTGGATTGATGAAAGTGAGAGGTAATTATAAGATGGTCATGAAGATTAATTAGAATACATTTTACATTGCCTTCAATTGCTTGAAAATAAACAACAAAAAACTAGTCCAAATGAAAGAATCTTCCACACACAAATAAAAAAGCACTGGTATTGTATTACTATAGAAAATAAGTCTTTCATTGTTGAAAAGTATTAAAATCTTAAAAAGTGTTGATGATCAAATATTACAATTCGAATTTCATATATATAAGAAGACCCAACAAAGGTGTCTCTTTGGATTGTCTTTTGGAAAATAATTAAACTACTAATCTTAATTAAACTTATAAAATAATTTAATCTTCTCCTAACATTGACTTAGCTGCTGAGAGATGTTTTTTATACTCCTCCAAGGTATGGGTATCCACATCATGCACTGCATTTCGAGATTCATATTTGAGTATTATCATCAATTCCATATGTTTGCATGCTCCATCCATTAATAGCCCTTCTGCTTTGACTGTATCCAATGCTTCCTGAAGTATCCTATTACATTCATCCATCCAATCATCTCGTTCCTTCATAAACCCGTTCTTATCACATAATTTGGGTAATCCCAACTTCACAGTATCATCAAATCCTGTGTTTTGTGAGTGTAAGTCTTCATCATATTTGTCTTGCTTTATCATGATTGTGTCAATGGCCAAGATGGAATTGGTGTCAGATCCCTCATGTAGTTGCATATCATGTCTCTTAGTACCCAATCTATTTTTCACTCTCCCATGCTCAAGAATGGCTTCATAGTTTTTTTTGTGAACATGCCAAAAATCATCAAGGCATATCTTCAGGTTTGTAAATCTCTTGTGCAACATCATTGCCACTATGTCAAACTGAAGGTCCTTCATCTTTTCTACTAGTTGTTGACGTTCTTCTTGCAACTGCTAATATTCACTCTACAACTCTTTATCAGTTCCAGAGGTGATTCTCATTCTGGCATCTTTCATGGTAGTAATTTCCAAATCTAATTTTTGTTAGAATTCAACATGCTCTGATACCATGTTGAGATTATGGATGCACAGTCCCTGAAGCTCTGAAATCTTCAATGGAAGACCCTTGCTAGGAAAGATAATCAACCACACAAAAAGTGTTTGAACTTAGGCATGCACAATGAAGATTCTATATTGATCTACATTATGAGATTGGATTATTACAAATGTACAAGTTTCCTGATTATATAGGCAAGAGAGAAAACCTAAGATGCATGAGATAGATGCATAAGATGTTTCCATGTGTCATGATCTAACAACATGTGAACCCTATCTAGGAAATTATTAAATGTTGAGATAAGTTCTAGAAGGACAACTCATCTTCTAGAAGGAATCTTATCCCTACAAACATGAAGGGGAAATTACCCCATTATTAAATGATTTATTAAAAATGCAACCTAGGACTAAATGATATATGACATAAGTTAGCTTATGCTAGTGTAATAATTAATTTAGTTACACTAACAATTTTTCACTTTTCATTTTGTAATAATTTCTTTCTTTCATCAATTGTATTGTTGTGCCTTGTTGAACTTGGCAATGCTTATGCCCATGTTTGTTGAAGCCACAAGGTCAATTTCCCCAACTTTAAGGGTCATCATGTGTCCAAAGTATTTTTCGATATCGATGATCTTTGGCCTTTTGTGAGGTGGGTATAGTGTCCATATCAACATTAAATTTTCATCAGGATTGAATCTTGACCCTATGTAAATTTCCTTTGCACCCTCTATGTTTAACTTGTATTCTCCTTCCTTGTTATGCAAAAAACTATCAAAAATAAAGAGGCACTGAGGTACCAACTAGGAAATACTATTGCACCAGCTTCAAGTAACAATTGTCTACCCATTTTAGGGGTCATGTTTTGCACTTCACTGTCTATATCATCTTTCAACCTTTTCATCAATTGTTGTTCATTTTTAGGGGTAATATTTGGGATGGATTCCCTCAACCTTTTTCCTTTGTAATTATATAGAAAAGATTTAAATTCTCTTGACTTGACAAACTCATTATCATAAATAAAGGATTCATAGGATGTAAGCCTATCATCTTCATCTAAACACAATTCCTTGGCTACTTGTAAGTCCCTGTCAGGGAGTTCTTCATATTCATCATTCGTCATCCGAGAGACTATTCTCTATAGTGATTGTGCTTCATTTTCTCTCATAGATTCTTCTTCAAATGAATCATCCATTTCTTGCAACTTTTTTTTTTCTTTAACTCCATGAAATTTTCTATAACCTCCTCTGCTTCTTTGTCTTCTTTGTTCTTAAACACATCTTCCCCCGATATAGGAACATGGGTGTGTCCACTAAGACTTTGCTTTTTCTTACAAATGTGTATGTACCCTTCAGGGTCATAATTCATTCTTTGTGCATACTCCTTTAATTTGAATTCATCCAACAATGAAAGATAATAAGATCATCGGTAGTGAGATGTTAGGTTTTGAGGTACATCAATTATAAATTAAGGTCGTATACCATAGTAATTAACTAATTATACATCGTTTGTGAATTTCATTTTTTTTTGTTATAATTGGTCGAGAGTGGGATGCACTACATTTGTACATTGCAAACAATTTTGATTGGATGACGGTATGGATTGAACGATATCAACAATCTAGTCACGCATTAACATGGGAAGGTGTGACTTCATTGGTTAAAGAAGCTCATCGTAATGGAGATTCCAATGTTACACCAAGGGAAATTGATTTAGCATATGGTTTAAGAGATAAACAGATACGTATAAATATATTAATCACCCATATTATTTAATTATTTTCAATTATATTGATGTATATATGTTGAGTTTTTTTTTATTGCATACATTTGGCCAAGAATAAATATGTTTATCAACTGATGATACAATAATTTTTACATGTTTGACATATTGCAGGTGAAACACCACAAGGCTATGTGGTACAATGGTTGTAAATTTTGAATCAAAAAGTTGGATGACACGAAGAAAACTTGTGATTCTAGGATAACTACAGTCTTTCAGGTGACTAATGTTTCATCTAGAAGTGTAAGGCCCCACCTTGTATGCATCTAATACAACCCTAATGTACTATGTGTATTCTATTAATTACTAGTGAATTGCATAAGAGATGATGAATGAAGTGTATTATTATTAATGTATTATATTAAAAAATCCTATTTGGACTCTCTAATACATCAAAACAAGAACATGTTTATATAAAAAAATAAAAATGTTGGAATTTGAATTATTTCAAGGAGGGGAATAATTAACCCTTGTATCATATATTGTGTTTTATAAGTAATGATTTATATCTAGGTTAAATGATTATACTTTGAATCTCTAGCTTCTTAAATTTTCATCTTATAGAATTATGACGATTTATTTAGTGATATGTAAATTAAAAAATGAACATCTAGTCTAACTAGGGTTAATGTGTTATGGTGGGGATGGTTATGATTTACAAATCACATTTCAATGAACTAGTTGATTTAATACAAAGCTAGGAGGGATATTGGAGTTAGATCTTACTTGACAAATACTAATGATTTTTGTCTCCTAAAGTGGATACTGGTAGTGAGTGTGAGCAGAAGATTTATAGCTCGAGTATGATGGAACACAAAGGCTGGTTGACTACAACTCAATATGCATGGATGAAACATCGATCAAGTATGGTAAGACCGCAAGCATGTGGTAGAAGTGAGTAAAGCATATTCTGTATTTAATTAAGTTGTAAGCAACAATTATGAATAAATTAGATAAAATTAAATTAAGTGGATAGATGAATGATTCTTTCTAATTGTAGTATTTAACTAATTTAAGATGTTTTTTTTAGTTGGATATAAATAGGGTGAACTAATGTGCAGGTATAAGAATTATGTTGAGGATAAAGGTAATCAAATGTTGTGAACCCTTGTAACCAAAAAGGCAAGAGATGTTAGTATTTAATGTTGGAGTGTTGTGTTGTAAGGCTTAAGGTTGGGGTTATATGTTTAAATATATTGTGAAGGTAGTTAAGAGTGTGAGTAAAAATTTAGGGGTTTGTAAACCCTTAATTGGAGTTGAATTTCGAATGCATTCTTTATAGTAGTTTTAAAGGGTGTTAAAAATTCTATTTTTAAGTGGTCACATGCTTTTTAAGGTCCTAAGATAGGTATATAGGGGTTGGGGGCTTAATTATGACCATATCTTGGACCATATCCAAGATATGATCCTCATTTATTGTCTTTTTTGAAAAGTGACGAATTTGGGAGAAAGAAAAATGTCTTGGTTTTCAAACCCATTTTGAAATGTGACATGAGAGAAAGAGTGACCAAGTACTTCATCCCCTCCCTCTTAATGAAGATGAAGGCTTTTGGGATGGAGTGGAGTACACTCCTCTTCCCATCTCCCCCCATTTGCTCACATGTGTGAGCACTTATGAGAGATTGTGCATGAAGATTGAATGAGAGAGTGACAAGTGTCACTCACTCATTCAAAGAGATTCAAGTTGAACTTATTTTATATCTTCTTTGTGAAGAGAGAAAGGTTGTTACCCACTTCTCCTTTTGAGAGAATTTTTGGTTAAGTATTGAGAAGATGAAAGAAAGAGTGGGAGAAGGGAGATGAGAAAGAAACTCTTGCATTTTGAAGTGGAAGAATTCAAGCTTGGTATCATGGCAGGAAGGAGACTCGTCCCTACAAGCTATGTAGTGAGATGTCTTCTTTTCTTTAAAAGTTTTGAGTTATTTTCTTTTTATGATGTTAGTTATTTAGTTGTGTTTGGGAAAGAAAGTAGGATTGAGAGTTCTTTTCTTTTAAGTAGAATGTATATGTGAGTATAGATGATTTTGTGGTATGAAGTTTTAAATATCTTAAGGTGTGTGTGGAGACCCCATTATCTTGGGTCTATATAGATGTATTTGCTCAGGGGTATGGCTAGAGCCCATGAGGCTTCATGATGCCATTATGGTAGGGTGGAAAGCAAACTTTTATTCTTTGGTATGCTATTTTTTTTTTAATTGTTAATATTCATGTAAAAATCAAAGTTTAGTATCTTGTTGAAATGAAGAAACGAAAAATGGATAAAACAAGATTTTATTCTTTGGCATGTTATTCATTGCATTTATAAATGTTCCTTATAGTATGGGAAATTTATGTAAAGAGTTGCATCTTATTATAAAAAGAAAATATATTTATAACCTTTGTTTTAATTAAAATGTGAAAAGCATCTATCCTTGTGGTTAGACTTAAAAAGAAGAAGGTTATATTGTGTTATTGAGGGAAAAGTATAATGCGATTATGTTGACAAAATGAATGCTTGTAAATGATAATTAAAGTCTTAAAAAAAGAAAAGAATAGAGTATAGTGGATCATATGAGTATAGTGGATCATATGAGTAGATCAAAAAAAGAGCATTTGTGAGTGAGATCAACATATATAGAGAGTTATTGTTTAATCAAACCATTTGTACTTATCATTTCATCTTTATTTGAAAATGAAGATTTTATGCATCAAATATAGTTTAAAAATTTATATAAATCTTTTTTTTGAACTTGAAGTTTTGTCATGGTGTAATTACTTGAGACAATAAAATAGCTATATTTGTTTTTGTATCTTCAGAAAAATATACCACTTTATAAAAGTATAAACATGATATGCATATATGAAATAAATGAATAGACCTCATTAAATATAGATATCCATTATATATATATATATATATTAAAATTATTTACTATAGTTAATAAAATTTGATTAGAAAATAATTTATATATAGAGAGAGAGAGAAAAAAAAGATTTCTTTAAATGAAATTTATGCATTATGTTTGCTGTGTAGCAGCAAGAATAAAATTTTAAAAAAAGCTATGCACATTTGCAGGAATAGACTTAATAAAATTATGTTGTTTTCAATAACCTTAGAAGTAAATCGGTGGACAAAACTTCCTATTAACACCCTTTCTATAAAATATAAACTATAAATATAATTAAAAAAAAGGTATTTTTCCTTGGCTGTGTACAACATCTTAGAAGTAATTATGTAGATTCTTCTATAGATTTAATAGAAATATAATGCTGTTGTGTAACAACAGTGAAGAAAATAAAATAATAAATACCCAAAGAAACGTTGTTTAGTATTCATTGGCTCTCTTTGTAATCACAAAAAAGGGTAAATATGAAAACATTGAGAAGATGCAACAACAACAACAAAAAAAAACATTTTGATTCAGGCTGAAGGATTTCAAAAAAAGAGAGAATGGATTTGCAATTCCTCCATAGCTACAAACTGTGGATCTGCACATATAAAAGATAAAATATGCAACTGTTCTTCAAAGAGGGCAAAGTTCCTCTTTGTACGGATATAAAAATAAATATATATTTATATTTACATGAGTTTCAAAATAAGTAAATCAGTGAAACACAACAGTGGAAGTATTTGATGTTGTAGGGTTTATATAAACAAATATAAGAATGTAGTAGTTTAAATTTAAGGCAAGATGAATGAAGCTCAATTTTAACCCAAAAAAGAGGGAAAACAAAAATTATAAATCACATAGCAACTTTGCATATACAGAAAAGAAAAATAGAGAGGCGAAAATAAACTTATTATAAAATAAATCTGCAAATACCCTGTTCGCACAACCTTCCTTCTCCTCCAGATCTGGTGTATTTACTCTGCAGCAAATTATTTCTCCTCATCCAACAGATAGTTCCCTCCTAGTCACTCGCTCCTTCCAAGGCCACCATTAATCTTTTCTCACACTTGCAAAGAAATTAAAGAGATAAAATTAGGGCAAGCACCATACAATGTCGTACAATTCAATTAGGGTTCTTTATAATATCATTTTCTCATTATGTCTACTTTATTATCCTTTATGAATTTAAAATTTGATAATTTAAGTAATTAAGTTCACATTGGAATTAAGCAGTTATTGATTGTAAACTTACAACTTTTATTATGATTGGTAATTTCCAGTTAGATTAACTTAAATCATTTATGATAGTTGGGAAAGTTTGATGTGACTATGAGAAATCTTCAGTGATATTCTGACCTTAATAGTTATTGGTTATTTTTAAAAAATTATTATTATTTTAAGAGTTTGTTCAAGGGAAATAAAAGATTCACAAATATTTAGATTTTTAAGTGAAGATATAAATTGTGAAGATTAAGTCATTTATTATATATGTATAATTAATAAGTAAAAAGAAAGGTTTAGCAATGTAATAATTGAGGGTCATCAATAGATAAAAAGTAAGGGAATGAAATTTACATTGAATTAAGCTCTAACGATGTTAATTCTTATTATAATTTTTTTTTAACTTATATCTATTTATGAGCTAAGAATTTAAGATTTCATTATGGATATATTTCATTGTGATAAAGTTATATACAAAATATATATATTGAGATAATAATGTATGTATTAAAAATTTTAAATTATAAAGTTAAGGGTAATTCAAATATTGACTTATTATGATTAGAAATTAGAATATTTGGTATGGCAACATTTGTGTTGGAGAATTAAAATTATAACCCTCTATTTACAATAATATGATCTTATTACCAATGTGCGAATTGTCAAGAGTAAATAATAATCTTAATAATGGTAATTTAATATTCCTTAATAATATTTATTATTTTGGTACAATAACATTAATAATGTTAACATAAGACTTAATATTATATTATTGCAAAAATTACCTTATATAATATAACCAACTGATGCGAATTTTATTTTATATTGAAAAATTGCTCAATTTATTGATAATAATAATATTATTGTAAGTGAGTTTTAACCATACTATTGAGTCTAATGCAAGATAAAACAATAATATTATTAAATTAGTTAAATGCAAGCAATATCAAATACACTAATTTTGAGACTAAACATAAATAATATGGTAAAGAAGGATAAAATCTTTACTCTAGTGGACCAAGTGCATCATACATGAATGCATTATTGATGATGTTTAAATGAAACTATTAATCGAGGGTGAATCTAATTTAACCTCCATTGAAATCAATGATTAATTAACTTTTATTAAACCCAGTGGAACCCAAGGTGCTTTTAAGTTAATGATTAGATGACCTTGGGTACTATATCTTAATTTGTCAAAATGTATCCTTTTGGAACCAAAACTTATTTTAACTCAGTCGAATCTTTGAGTAGGCTAGAGGTTAGGGTTGCAAGTGAGACCTGGTAGAAACCGTACAACAAAGATCATGTAAATTTAACTTTATCACTTGAGTTAAGAGTTGGATACTTGAGGTGTGCCACTTGTATCAAGTTAGTGTTATACCTAAAACTCTTAGTGAGTTGTTTAACTTAATTATTGTTTATTTAATAAAATAAAATAAAAATGTTGGGTTTTTCTAGCATGAAATTATAGGCATGACAAGAAGCGACATACATCCAGAAGTCTTAGAAAATTGATACTATGGGATTTTGGATGATATACTTGAGTGTGACTTTAAGTCCTTCAAATTAGTTATGTTCGTCGTCCAATGGTATGGGCTACGATTGAATGAAAATGATCCTGAGAGAACTATTATTGAACATGATAATAGATTTATTGTGGTTAATACAAGGTCGATCGAGCGAGCTGGAAATGAGCCCTATGTTCTTCCAAGCCAATGTGAGCAGGTATTTTACTCAGAGGTTCCAGGTAAACCGGGTTGGTCATTTGTTGTTAGACATGATCCAAGAGGAAGGTCGGTAAACTATAATGTGGTGGAAGAAGAAGATACCGAAGAACTAGAAGATGATGTAGATGATGATCAGGATCAACAGTTAGTTGATGATGTGCCTGATGAAGATGTCGAAGAAGAGGAACTAGATCATGATCATGTAGGAGTTAATGTTCATGAAGATGATATCCATGTGGATGATGACATTATCGGAATTGATATCAATGACAATGATGATGATATGACCAATCCTTACAATGACGAATCTGGATTGGATGATACAGACAAAGAGTTGGATGAAGAAGAAGATCAATGACATTGAAATATATGAGTTATGCAATTATATTATCTATTTGATATTGATTTCTTGATAGAATTATTTTTGAATTTTATGGTTACATAATTAATTCATGATGTTCTTAATTTTTATGCCATCACATAATTAATTCATGATGTACTTTTTAATGTTATTAATTCATGATGTTACAACTATTGTAGCTCTCCTAGAAATTTCCATATGATTAAATCCTAATTACTTTACGACTATTTATGATTAGATATTATTTGATCATATCTTTGGTTATTTCATTCCCAAAAAATTAGTGTGTCCTCATGTTGACCCTGCATAGTGACATGTGAATGGGGCCAACGTTGGATTTTTTTCAATTTGTGCTTGTATGGAGTGAAACTTTACATGGTTATCCTAGACGCATGCATTGACGATATGGGAGGGTTTCGAGACTCAAACATGAGGTCATGCTATATAAAGACATCTCGTCCTTCCTAATAATACAAGTTGCCTTATTCTTCGTCTCTTTCATATATTGTTCTTAGCATTTATTTGGTTAATGGTTTCAAAAGACAAGGCTCTTTGAGCCTCACCTTGGATCTATTACACATCAGTTTGTGCATTTTCATTAGCAATGAATATTTAGATGATCTTTAAAAAGCTCATTGAATATAAAGATGATAATAGGAAGCTAAAATAATGAGTATATTTTGTTTATGGAACCTAAACCATAAGGTTTGTCACTCTAATGCTAAAATCAAGTCAAATTAACCCCTAACACCTATTGGAAAATTCAAAACATGCCTTTATTTCAAATTCACAAGAATGTATAAACCTTTTGAAACCACACATGCATGTTATGAAAGTGTATGGTAATCCTACTTATAGCAGAAGTTCACATGATAAGCTAACCAATGACATTATATTGGAGGATAAGCCCACCTATGGAATTAATTTAAGAGGTAAGGGATGCCTCTTAGTGGAATTTTGAGTCTTGGATTAATCCATAGTGCTAAAATTAGTTCTAGTGTTCTTCCCTTGGTCTTATATTTATCTCTACAATTTCCCATACTTAACCATTTCATCATCCCTTTTCTCAAGTTATTTGTATCATAATATAAACTTGGTCCAATCTCACATTAGTCCCTTAGGTAATTATCCATTTCCTCTAAGTTGAATGGAACCTTTTGTAGCAATGCATCTATGTTTTCCTACCCTAATGGATCAAGACTTGACATCGCCTTAACAATATTCTTTATGTCATAGCATATCTCTGAAGTTCCTTTGTCATGCTTTAGATGTGTCAATATTAACTAGATTGAATATATTAATTTTAAAGTTTCTTAACACATTCCATGACAAGAAAATGACTCATTTGGATTAAGGAGTACTTTCCTAAACCATTCCTTCATATTCAACAATCCCTTCTCACACCCACATCATAATTCATATCCATGTTAGTTGTAATGAGTGTTTTAAACCAACAATCAATGAATCATAGGATAGAAGAAAACTTGTTATGCAAAAGGATGAGAATCAAAGAGACTGAAAGAATCGATTCACTAGATATGCTCCCCATTATTGTAATAGACCAATGTAAAAAATAATTCATAACAAGAATAGGACCAAAAAAAATAGGAAAAGAAACCTTGTAGGCTACATTAATAAGACATTGATTGCAAGCATTTCTTCCATGATGTTTAAATGACAAAATATCAGATAGCTCAATCTTTAGTCAAGTAGTATTTCAATCACTGATTCTTAGACATCCATCATGATTAAACATCACATATCATAAGCCTTTTTAACAATCATTAGGACTGTAGATAATATTCAATCATGTCATAGGAAATAAATCATCAAAAAAAGAAAGAGAAAACCAACTATATAAGCTTAGCAAGCCACCATACAAAAATTATATTTTGTAGAAAATAAAATAAACTATATGTTTACACAGCATATATATTTTGTATATAAACTATATGTTGACATAGCATATATATAAAATATATATTTTTAATTTTGGCCTCGCGCGTGCTGGAGCACGACATAGCATACTACACTGAAACTGTAACTGGAGAGTTGCATCGAGAACCACTGCATCCAACCCTTGAGTGGAGAGTTGCAAGACTTCACTGGAAGAGTGTTGCAAGGCCATTGTGTCGAGGAGGAAGACTAGGAACCATTTGGAAGGAGGAAAGCTAGAGTGAGAGGTGAGGGCACTCAGAAAGGGAAAATCGACCAAGGGACAATGGTTGTAAGTGATTTTTCCCTCGCATTTAGAAATCTTGTTGCAAGTACAGTGATTTAGACTTTGTTTGTTCCCATCAAGGTGTTGCATGCTATATTTTGGTCAATTCGAGCAAATGTCCCATTGAAAAACCCAAGTACTACCTAGTACTGGTGTCTGGTTAGTTTGAACAACCAAGCTTTGAGATGTTCAATCAGTTGGGTGGCCATTTTTGGCTTGTGAACTGTAATTTTTGTATCTGTCTTAGCATATTTTTTCTACTATAATATTGAAAGGAATTCCCATCACATAACAACACACGAAGTTCACTAGGGTTCAAATTTCTAAACTTCGATGAAATAAATTTACATTTTGAGGTCCACAAATGATCAAAGGGACTGAAAACAATACATGGTCTGTGAGTGCAAAGAGAAATTCCTAGTTGCTGTCCATAAGAGAACATATAGAAGTACATGATGCAGAGTTAGAGGAAGGAAACAAACTCACACAATCTCATTTGACAAGTCACAAACAATCTTGAACTTTCCTTCTTTTGACACACTTATTCAACTATATTTCCCTTCACAAAACTCAACACAAACACTCAACTTTTGATTTAGAGTTCCAAACCATTACCAAACCTTAAAATACCTTAGTCAACTTCATCTTGATCAAAACAAACAATTACCTAGTCTGCCCTTTCATTTTACCATTAACTCTCTTTATGACTGTCCTAAACTTCACAATTTCAACTCAACATAAAGTAATCTGACCCAAAAAAATATTTAGGCTAATATAGACCACACAATTTCCATTCCATTTCACTTCAAACAAATGTAAACCATCTCCCATCCTTTATTCTTGACAATTTAACAAAATCATATACTGTACTTTCATTTTAGTCTCCAAAACAAGGCTATTATTAGACAAATCAGTCAAAGCAATGGAATTTTTAACTTCATGCTTACACCAAACCTTATATAAAATGAGAAAATTATACCTTGGTAATTGCTTAACCAAAACAACCGAAAACTCACACTTAATCATCAAAAGCCCTTAAAGTTCTTATTGTCACTGGTTCCTTCATACCCTATTTGCAACGCTTGTAGGTTTTCCAACCTATTTGTCAGGGCTTCATTCATAATCTAACTACTATTACACAAGTCGATCCACACTTTTCAATGCCCTCCTTGTAGATCTAAAACATATTCAAAACGGGTATTAAAACTTTTACAACACAAGCTTCAAATATTGTTGTCTCAGACAGATTTAGGCCTAATTTGCATAAGGGTTTGTTGCTTTACTAACTCCTGACCAAAGTACACTTGTCCAGTGCTTGGGACATGTTTATTTTGACTGGTATATGCTCTTCAAAGCATAAAATTCCATTTACAAAGTATTTTCACAAAACCCTAAGGGCTTAACCTTCATAATTACTCTATTCACAGACTGTACACACAATTTTTCAGTCAAAAAACTTCATTCCCTTGCATCTTATCTTTATGATTTTTCCCTAAATCCACTGAAACATGAAATAAAATTCATAGTAGGATAATCTCACAAGAAACCAAAAGATTTCACCAATTAATAAAGGAGAAACATAATTATTTTTGTCTTTGCTTACCCTAACTGAGGGTTTTAGCAGTCTGAAGTAAATCCACAATAACTCACAGAAATATTAACTAAAATGCATGAACTTTGATGTAACAGGAAGATGATTGAGATTATTATCATATCCAACCATTCTACCATGCCTTCAAGGTCGTACAATTCTGTACAATGCCTGGAAATGCAAGATTTCTAAAGAAAAATGATTAAAAATCAGAAATTTTCCTTGAACTTATTCTTTTTTCAACCACCCTCAAAGTTCTAAAAGATACAAGAGCCTTTTTAAAGGAAAAAAACTGATTTTTAGCCTTTAACTGCCTCTAACCGACCCTAATGACTCTTCATCTCTTAATATTGCCTTTTTTATTAAGTCGACAACTTTTTACATTGTTTTCATTTTTGCACTTTTGGACTTAATAAACACCAAATGACCTCAACATGACCTCAAATATATGAAACATGACTCTAATAACATGATTTACAAAGTAGGAACAATAACATTGAATCAAATTTCAAAACATTGCTTCATGGAGGCCTAATTATGCCAAGGTGCTCTTGCACCAGTACAAGAGATGAAAAAAGACAAGGAGCCATTAAAAACTTTTGAATATTTTACTGACTCAACCAAACCTCCAAAATAACAGTATAGATGCCAGCACTAGGGAAAGCCTGAAAGAGATCACTAATGAAAGTGGACTTTTTTTTTTCAAGTTCCAGAAGAGTATAAATGGTTCAAAGATGCTTTGGGTGTCTAGAAAATAGTGAAGGAATGTTGGATAGGGAGGGACCCAATTAGCCTCTTTAACTAGATTCTTAAGAAAGAAACCAACTCCAATACATTTTTGGGTTATTTTGAGTAGGGCCCATCTTTTATTATTTTATTTGGGGGACCCAAGAAACCATAAGGGTAGAAACCTGTGGAGCTTAATAATTAAAGGCAAGGGGTTTGTCCATTTAGAAATAGACTGAAAGGATGGTTGCACGAGGCTCTATTTCACATCAAAGGTGGTCCAAAAAATTTCATAGACTAACTAACCAGACACCAATACTACCTTAGAGGGACTATTGTCTTGGTATCACATCACCGTGAAATAACTTCATCCAACATACTTATGAGTATAAGTACCACCAAATAGGTATTTTTCAAATATGTCTTCCTCGAGCGAGGGAAATTTAGGAAGAGAAGAGGAAAGCGAGACATGTAGAAGGTCTAAAAGAGGGAGATCAACTAGAGGTCAAAAGATTAGAAGAAAATTTCATAAACGCATGGAATTTTTTCTTGCTGAAGGGGGTTCATGTTCTTATGATGATGAGAGCATAGACGACATCGAGGTGCCCTTGAGGTACAAACATCTATGGAAACAATGGGTACCCAAGGAAATTCCTCCAATAAACACTAATTTTTGTGTCAACGAGAGGATATATCGCATAACACCATCGTCATTACATGGGTTGGGCCTATTTTGCATCGACAACATAAAGTTCTATTATGAAAAAGTTACTGAATTGATGGAGTATGTCGGACCCTATTACAATTGCAAAGATTGGATGTATCTGGTTCGATAAACATGAAGTATGTGTAGGTATGCACTGTCAGCAAATTATATACAACTAAAAGATAAGGATCAAAATAAAGGAGTGGCTATGTACATTGACGGAAGACCAAAAGCATCAGGGAATATTGCAGGGTTTATAAACAATACACGACTTGGGTTAACAAATAAGCAACCCAATTGCATATTCATGGCGCGCGAGGGAAACCGTCTATTCGTATGTGTAATAAAATCAATAACTATAGGGGAAGAGTTGCTAATTGATTACAATTTGAATCGCATAGATACAAACACAGTTACTATGGGGGTGGTACATACTATACCATTTTACCCAACCTCCAATTAATGACTCCAATATACCATTTTATTATTATATTTTTTTCGTAAGTCTATTGGTTTCATTTCGGTAATATTTTTTTATATTTAATTTTTGTCACAACGAGACATTGATCGTAGGAGGAAGGCTCCGGACCAAAGCATAAATTGTGATGCATCTTTAGATGCTTCTACCTGACAGGTTTACCTCATTGTAATTGTACAAATTAGATACGAGCAAAATGTTTTATTGTTATGTTTTTTTCATAAGTTTATTGGGTTAATTTCGATAATGTTTTTAATATTTTTAATATTCTTGTCGTAGTCGGATGATCGGGGAAAGACACCAGCAGTAGAGGAGAGCATCCATAGGGAGGTGCAGTCACTATTATGTGATGATGACATTGCATATTTCACAAACCCTCTGGATATGATAAGGAAGACCCAAAAAAAATGCAATGAAGAAATCCTTCAGTTGTTATTCATAGTGCCTCAAACAGATGAGATAAGAGAAAGGGTTAAAATATTGACTGAGAGAGCACGAAACTTGCAAGTAAGCTGTCATGAGATCTTTAATTATAACATAAGTTCATTCATGGTTTTATATTTTGTACTCTTTTATGTCATGAACTAAAATATGTGTTGTTTTTATAGGATTTTTTGCATCCTCATGATGTTGTTGGCCATGATCAGAGTACTGCAGGTGTTATCTGAGGAGTAGGGGTTGGTACAAGTGTCGATCCTGATCTTCTTGCACATACATCACATCATCCAACCCCATCATCTGTGCCTATATTGTTGACTGAAATGTCGGCAACACATAGCATGTAGGCATCGAGTAGTGCACCCTTTGGCAGCGAACATATGCCAGAACATGCATCAGGACATGTACCTGGGGATGCAGAGGCCACTAGTATTGGTGATGTTTTAGCAACATTTCCTAGATCTTCCTATATTACTAGTATGAGAACATTGCCAATCACATTTGTGGTGACCGAGGATTTCATTCCCATAAATATAGAGAAGGTCCCAGGTACTTTAAAATGTTTTAATTATCATTATATATAATCCAATTGAAATTTACTTATTGATCACTCTTTTTAGACTAATGATCCCATGATCATTTTGTAGGAAATGATGTTTTTAATAAATATATAAATGATATTATATTGGAAATCTTTGGGCCCACCATACATGTACACGGTGGAATGCCCAAAATCAAGATTTAAAAGATGAGCTCATTAACTGTTTAGTTGTGTTGATCGGTAATAACACATTCAACCGAACCAAGGTCCTCAAGAAAGCTGGTACCTATCTAAAGTATGTGAGGGACCAATATAGGTCACCTTTAGAGAAAAACAAAAAGTACGAGCATCCCCCCATGATTCCAGAGAGGGAGTGGAAGGACCTGGTGTTGGATGGAAAGGAGAAGGCTGAAAAGAAAAAAGGAAAGACACCATCGAGCCAAGGAAGGTATGTGATACTATCAACAATGTAATTATATACTAATTACTCTTTCTTTTTACATAATCTAACGTATTTCAAACTTTTCATTGGATGCCTGACACATCAAAGGAAAGAAAGGAAAGACTAGAAAAACACAGGCAACACAAATTTAGCTTTGGTGGTTATATGTAATTAGCCACATAAATTGTAAGTATCAATAAATGAAATATTGCATCCAAATAATAAATTGAAACAATTTTGGTTTTATCACACAATAGAAGCAAAATTCATGATCTTATGCAAAAATGTAGGGCTCTGAATTCAACAGAGTGCCCATAGAAGAGGACCTGAAGATTTCCTTCCAACAAGGCTATGGAGCTGTGGCTAAACGCTTAAGACTCTTAACTAGGAAAACACAAGCTTCCACTGCATCCGACACGCAGGTAAATAAACTCAATGAAGTTTATTTAAAATTAAATACTTGTGCAATCTATTCAATATTAATTTCCACCACAAAGTAATTATGTGCCTATTTGTTTTAAATAGGCAAGCAATGATAATACTGAACATGACATTGGAATGTAGCCTAGTGAGGGTGGAGCACAACTTGCAGATGAAGGTCATGGTGTGCATCCTGGTATTGGATGTATTCATGTGCTATACAAAACACAGTATGGATTAATACAATTAAACATATTTAATTGCAATTGGTGTATTAATTAATGCAACCTTTCATCTTTCAACTTTAGAGCATGTAGAGCTTGATCAACATGTTGAGCATGATCAAGTTAGACAAGATCAGGAACATGATGTGGCCCCATCAGGTAAAGAGGACCACTCTAATTTTCTTTTAAACATATTTAATTACAATTGGTGTATTAATTAATGCAACCTTTCATGTTTCAACTCCAGAGGATTTAGAGGGTGTTCAACATGTTGAGCATGAGGCTATAAGACAAGACCAAGAACATGATGTGGCCCCATTAGGTAAAGAGCACCACTCTAATATTCTTTTAATTAATGAAATACTTGTAACAATAATAATAAAACATATCAATTTAACATTTCTTTGTTATTGCAGTAGACCCCCCTTGCAGCGGCCTCCACATCGTGAGTACATGACTAGGCATACATTAAGAACACAAGCAGAGGGTAGAACAACTGAAGGGGAGACAGATGATTTAGAAAATGATACTCCACTTCTTTTTTTAGCTGCAAAAAAGAAACCAAAAAAAAAGTTATTGTAATCATATTATGTCAACCATATTTTTGATAATATGTTAATGAATGTTAAAAACTGATATTTTTGACAACCATATTTTTGATAATATGTAAAAACTGAAAGAATGAAAGTTATATGTTAATGAATGAATGTTATATGTTATTAATGGATGAATGAATGATTAATGTTATATGATTGGGTATGGGGAATTGAGAGTGATGTGATGGGACGAGCCAAATGAGCTTCCACCACGTGGTTGGCCCTATTAAGTAGATAATATTAAACTATTCTTGAAAAAAAGAGAAGCTTAATAAGGTAATGCACTTTTCAATATTTCATTATGTCGTACTTTTAAGCGTATGCGATTTTCATTAGTTCTCTTTGCTTCAATATGTTACCCTTTGTACTTATTTTACTTTTTAACACATCTCATATGTTACCCTAGATGACAAATTTTGTAGGGGAAGCTATCCATGGATGGATCCCACGTCTGGGGATATACGAGTTTGAATTAGATAAACTTGGGATGTAATCATTTAGCACATAAACAAAAGAGAAGAGCCCAGCCATTTCAGCACAAGAATTGGCTTGAGACTGGTGCGTGGTTCGAACTAGGTATGGGTATGAGGGGTCTAGGAGAGAGCCCTGTAACACAACTGGTATTAAATCATTAAACATATAGATATTGTAATTATGTGGTTAATGCTAAAATCATCCACAATTCACTATGTGATGAGTAGTTAGTGATGATGTCATGCCGTTGTTTGGTAGGTTATTGATTCTGTAGTTCTCCCAATAATCATCTCTAGTTGCGTACATGCCATTTGATCCATATGAGGGGCACCTTTCAATCTGGGTAGCAATTTTATAGATGATTCTTTTATTTAGTGACCAATGGAATAAGTGAGTGGATGGATTGCTCCTAGTAATCGCCTGTCATGTGCTTCATGCACTGATGATAAAATAATTTCATTGGATAGAATTAATACAGTTATGTATTATATGTTGCTCCAGTTTGGTTTTTGGTTTGGGTTTAAATGTTATTTTTATTTTCCCAAGTATCATATGAGAAAGCACACACATATTTTTCTAGAGATCCTTCACAAAAGTGACCTCTCTCTCTCTCTCACATAGACACTCACTTTCTCACTCTCTCACACACACAACTAACCAAAAATAGAATGTACTATTTGGAAATCATTAGTTGTGGATTTAATTTCTATTTGAACTCAATTGTAATCAGGTGGGCTTCATACATTGCAGGAAAAATACTTGTTTTGATTCATGAGCTTGGTGTGCAGTTCAATGATGGAATCAACATACTTGTATGTTGTCTTTACACTAACTTTTTTCCTGTAAAATGTTAAGAACACATTTTACTTTATTCCACTATGAGAGAAGAAGGTGACTATTAGATTTTTTCCCAAGGAGATCTTCACATATTTGAAATTTTACCATAAGTCTTCCATTTTTTCATTCACACCTGTCTCAACTATTAAAACCGATTTTGTGATTAATACTTTCAAATTAGTTGACAATTGTTTACTTTTTGATTGCTTAATGAGGGTTTTTGTAGGGATTCCACAACCTTAAGACACAAATTTGGGTCCCTAGTTTCCATGTGTGGGTTTTCAACACTATGCCCATATGCTTTGGGACTTGCATTATTGTAGGTCATGTGAGACGTATCCAACAATTTATATGCAATTTTTTGCCCAAGTCTTCATTGTTGGGTCTTCTACCATTGTTCTTATAAGCTATTTAATCACTCTATGTATCCAAGACCCATTATTCACACATTTCAAATTGAAGAGATATAACATATCGGCCAAGCAGTATCTATGTCACCCCGATCATGTTTTATGTTTATATTGGCACGATACAATATATCAGCACAACAACTAGCAAGATTCACTGATAAAAACATTGCAGGAATGACCTACGTGAACGAGGAAGCACATTGTACAATATTGGCATAGGCACATTGCATTCATACCGATCGACAAAAGAAATTGGGTTGTATATTTTGATTAAAAAGGAACAAATATAGAATGTAGCACCACAAGAATGCATATTAGCATAACTCATGAAAGTTTCCCTGACAAAATACTCATCGGCCATCAGAAGCCTAACAAGTGACAATTTCGATCTCATATACTACTTCGATGAAGATAAAAGGCTCGTATCGGGGACACATTCTTTTTTTTCTACAGATGAATTATTCAAGAAAGTAAAAGATAAACTCACTCGGGATCTCAACATGAGGTACACCGATATATTTCATCGAAGGAACACATTGATATCGGAACAACCAAAAATGGACCACCTGATGACACATCTTACACTAATAACATTTAGTCGGGAGAACATATCTCAAGTTACGCCAACATAGTGGATAAAATAAGGCACCATCAGTGAAATTTGTGCTGATGGAATTCATCGGTGGGAGTTTCACCATCAGATGTAATGAATAACTTTGGGCCCAATAGAACGAAGTCTCTCTAATAGGATTACATTGAATAAGCTACACCGATAAAGGATGCAAGGAAAGACAAATACTTTTCGGAGTGACTTATACCAAAAGATACATTGGCCAAATTATTCATGCAAAGAATAAAACCCATACATATAACTGTGTTAGGGAGGGAAGATGTTTGAACGAATAATTTTAAAAAAAAAACTATAGGGTTTTGTCACAATTTCGACGAACATAGCCCGACGAACCACAAAAAATTGTGACGAGTTTGTTGTACATGTGATGTTTTCGTCGTAATGGAAATGATGATTTTCTCCACCTCATCAGAAAATGGATGAACATTTGGTGTTTTTTCGACAATTTCAAATGGGCATTCTGCAACATTTTGTGATTTTTTGTGTCGATAGATGAACAAAGTTACATTGATTTTGCGACGGACACCACCAACATTTTCCATGGAACTAACCGATGATGTTGGGTTGTGGTTTCAACATATAAAAATTGGTCGTTAAAGTGATGGAAATCCAGTGATGAAATTTAAATCAGTGTTGCATCAGTAAGTCGACAATATTTTGTCGATATGTCACCAAACATTCATCAAAATTTGTAGTCAAATACAGTAGTGACAGAAGAATAGGAACTTCTAGCTGCATTCCTGAAAGAAAGAAAGATAAACTTTGCATGGACCTAAGCCAACATGCCTGGGCTTGATCCAAAGGTTGTGGTTCATCACCTAGTTGTATACCCTGAAGCCAAGCCAGTCAGACAAAAGCGTAAAAATATGCATCCCCAGATAGCATTGTTGGTCAAAATGGAATTGCAAAAGCTCCTAGATCCATGATTCATATAGCCGATAGATTATCCAGAATGGGTCTCAAACCTTGTACTTGTTTCAAAGCCCATTGGTGGCATCTACATCTACACAGACTTCAGAGATCTAAACAAGGCATGTCCTAAGGATTACTTTCCACTACCAAACATTGATATGATCGTAGATATGACAACAAGACATGAAATGCTATCATTGATGGATGGGTTCTCAGGCTATAACCAGATCACGATAGCTAAAGAAGACTAGCATAAAATGAATTTCACTTGCCCATGGGGGACATATTGCTGGAATATGATGTCATTTGGGTTGAAGAATGCGGGGGCCACCTATCAGAGATCCATGACACTAATATTTCATGACATGATCCAAAAAACTGTGGAAGATTACATGGATGATATATTGGCCAAATCTAAGAAAAGACGAGATCACATAGTAGCATTGGGCTCCATCTTTGATAGGTTAGAAGAATATATAGTTAGACTCAATCCAAAGAAGTGTGTCTTCGAAGTACAGTCAGGGAAACTCCTCGGTTACATTGTTTCCATGAGAGGGATTGAAATGGATCCTGCTAAGGTTAAGGCTATTCTCAAAATGGAGGCACCTAAAACACTGAAACAACTAAGTTTACAAGGAAGACTCTCGTCCATCCGTTGATTGATAGCGCAACTAGCAGACAAGGTTGTCCCCTACTCTCATCTACTCCACAAGGGGTAGCATACAAGTGGGATGAAAAGTGTGACTAGGCCTTCAACAAGATCAAGGAATACTTACTCACGCCACCAGTCCTTACGGCGCCAATTCTAGGAAAACCTTTGATCTTATACATATCCACAACAATGACAACTCTCGACACTCTCCTACCACAACACAATGAAAATGGAAAAGAGATAGCTATCTATTATATCAACAAAACTATGGTGGGCCATGAATTGAACTATACATTCATTGAGAAATCATGTCTAGCAGTTGTATTTGCAACACAAAAGTTCAGGAATTACATGCTAGCCCATCAAATAAAGCTTATCGCAAAGATAGATCCACTTAAGTACTTGTTTTCCAAAGCAACACTTACAGGGCAGACAACAAAGTGGGTTATGATCCTCACAGAACATGACATTGAATATGTGGAATGTATGACCATCAAAGGATAAGCTATTGTAGACCAACTGGCGGAGGAACCAATCTACTCAGAAAATCCCCTTGTCTTAGAATTTCTCAACGAATCAATCTTTAGCTTAAGTGTAGCGGATCATTGGAAAATTTACTTTGATGGATCCTACACTTAGCATGGATCAAGGGGAGGGATCTTCTTCATCACCCCACAAGGAGACTGCATTCCCAAATTATACAATTTCTCATTCCTGTGCACAAATAACATAGCAAAATATGAAGCTCTTGTCATAGGGCTAAGAATAATAGTGTAATGGAAGATAATGGCACTCAAGGTATACAGAGATTAACAACTCATAATCAATCAAGTCAATAATGAGTATCAAAAAAAGGACGACAAGTTGACTCCCTACAAGAAATTGGTGGAAAATATTAAAGAGTTCTTCATTGATATCACATTTGAGCAGCTACCAAGAGCAAACAATAGAGTGGAAGATACAATGGCTACAATTAGATCACTCCTAGAAATCCCATGCAACATCCCAAAGCAAGAATTCCTCGTAGAGCAACTTCTCATGCCTGCGTTTGAGGTACCAGAGTTTGAATTTGTGTGCGAAATCGTTGGTCCTGGTGATCCCTGGTATGATGATATATACACTTATTTGAGAATAGGAGTCCTCCTGACTGACATAACCCCGAACCTCAAGAGATCCTTTGTCAAAAAATCATCCCATTTTGTCATCCTAGGACATACCCTTTACCATAGAAGCATTGAAGGAACCTTATTGCGTTGCCTAAACATTGAGGAGGCACTGACTGCCTTAACCGAGGTACATAACAACATTTTTGGTTCACACTCAAGTAGTATGACCTTGGCCAATAAATTGTTGAGGACAGGGTACTATTGTCCTACAATGGAAAAATAAGCACATGATTATGTCAGAAGGTGTCTACAATGTTAGTAGCATGGGGACCTCATCCATGCACCAGCTCAAGAGCAACGCTCAATTGTCAAACCTTGGCCCTTTTCATAGTGGGGGCTTGATCTCATTGGAAAAATAATCCCCACCTCATCTAGTGGACACAAGTTTATCATCACTACCACTGAGTAATTCACCAAGTGGGTGGAAGCCATCCCCATGACTTATATCACTGGAAAGAAAATATCAAAGTTCATCCTGAACTACTTAATTTTTCGTTATGGTGTCCCTCAAGCCATTATCTCAAATAATAGGACACCTTTCAAGAATCAGGATGTCTATGACCTATGCCACAAGTTCAAAATCCAACATGCTTTTCCACCTCGTACTACCCCCAAGGCAACGACCAAGTTGAGGCTACAAACAAGACCATCCTAAAAATCCTCAAGAAAATGGTCAATGAAGCTGGTTGTGATTGGCATCTCCAATTGAATCCCACCCTATGGGCCTATCAAATGAGCATCTGTACATCAATAGGTGCCACCCCTTTCTCCCTGGTCTATAGATCAAAAGCCATATTACCCATCAAGATCGAGCTCCCGTCATTGAGAATATCACTATAGGATCTCATGACGGATGAGGAATACTAGGTATCATGACTAAACGAGCTAGAGCTACTAGATGACCGACATATGGATGCCTTAAACCATTTGCAAGTGTACCATAATTGACTCAAGCAAAGTTATAACAAGAAGATTAGGATTCAGACCTTCCAAGTTGGAGAACTTGTGCTGAAGGAGAACCAAAAAAATGTTCCAAATCTAGACGACAAGGGGAAATTTGAACCCAATTAGTTGGGACCTTTTTTCATCATAGCGAGCTATAAGTCAAGGGAATATAAGTTGTCAACACCCAAAGGGGAATCTCTGTAGGAGCCCATGAAGAACTCCCATATAAAAAAATTTTATACCTAATCTTTTAGGGTATAAAACCAAAAAATACAAAAAAATTAAAAAATATCCTGAAAAAATGGTCACCTTGATGAAAACCTAGCAAACAGGTGTCTTGGTGACAACAAAAAAAATTAAAAAAGCAAAAAATCCAAAAAAATATAAAAAAGGATTGAAAATAGTAAATAAAAATAATCATCCTCTAGTGAAAACCACTTCGGTGGCACTTTGGGAAAGTACCTTGGTGAAAACCTAGAAAATAGGCACCTTGACTAAATAAGCATGATCCATCCACCAAGATTTCCATGGCTTGCTCTGCATCGTCCATCCATCACACTTCCATCATCCATCGCATTCTATATCTCCATTCATCACCCATTTGTATCCACATCATAGCTTGCTCCTATGTTCATGTCATGATCCCTCCTAGTACTACTCGGCCCATTCTCAAGGTCAGTTTGTCCTACCTTTATCGAAGTAGTCTATTGCTTCACCCTGGGGGCATGTTCTCATCGGATCGGATTTATGTATATTCTAGAAGTCTTCCTAAAATCTCAACAAATCCAAAAACAATAGAAAATCCAAAAATCCAAAACATTGAAAAATAAAAAAATCCAAAAACATTCATAAAATCAAAAAATCTAAAAACATTCAAAACATATCAAAATCCCAAAACAGGTCAAAATGCCAGTCAAAAAATAAAAAACAAGAGTCATCTAGTCGAACTACGTTGTCTCTGAGCTTTTAACGTAGGCAAGGTTGATCTTTGATCATCCCCGGAGACACTTAGGTCAGTCCTTTAGGAGTCTGTCATAATAAATTAGCAATCCATTTGTTCATATCTCATCAATAATTGAGTTTGTGTCAGTTGAACTACGTGATCTCTACGTGTATAACGTAGGCAATGCTAATATGTTGATCAGCCCCCGAGGCCCCTAGGATAGGTCTTTAGGTTAGTCTCTTGGTCAAAATCTCATAAAACCCCAAAACATTTGAAATTTTGAAAACCAAAACATTTGCAAAACCTTGAAAATACTAAAAATAGCCTTAAAACATTTCAAAAACATCAAAAACATCCAAATATTTAAAAAAATCCATCCATCCCCATCTCGCTTTCTTCCACAATAAGCATCACTCATAATAAATCAATCGTCATCATCAACCTTTGGTGAAACAGTCAGAAACAAGTCTGGTAGGTTAAAGGTGAAAACTCAAACGTCAAGGTCTCAAGTCTAGGTTAGTACGTAAACAAGTTGGTTAACTCTTTGTTTCAATAGCCTATCATCCAATTAGTCCCAAATCAATCATCTGATAACATCATGTCCTAGGATGCATCCTTCCTACAATGGACATCAACATCAAGCATCACCATAGTTCAGTCTTGGCTAGCGGTATTGAAGAACATTAGCTTGTTTGTGTGCTTTATCTTTGTCTTTTGACTTATCTTTTTATGCTCATTTCAATGGCCTCTCGATGATGTCCCAAATGAAGGGATTTAGAGAGAAAGAAAAGGGGCAATGATCATTATCTTTTTATCTGTTGTGCTTGTGGGATATTCTTGGAATATAACCTTGGTCATACGTGCTTTGTTTGGGTATAGGGAGGATGTTCTACTTGTCTTGTTGACCACATAAGAAGGCTTTCCTTTCTATGTTTTGGTCTAAGATGTTTGGAATATATAAACTGCATTTTGAATAGGGTTTCGTGTATCAGGTGTGACAAGAGTACTCCTATCTGATTGTCAAGTCAAAATCCATCACACTAGGTGCAACGCCATCCTGGTCCTTTATACCTTGATGCATCGTACCTATGTGTATTATCAAACATAACGTAAATGGTCCTTTTAAAATCCCAATCTTTGGTAAGCAAATCATCATCATCATCATCATCATCTCTTTTGACTTATCAGATTCTCTTCTTTCTTCTATCTTCTTTCCGCACTAACATGGTACCATGACAGTTAATCACAAATCATCACCATTGCATCTGTCCTACATCGACAAACCATCAGAATAATGCATAACATATAGGAAACACTGATCATCTCACATGCATTGCATTTCGTCATTGCATAATATTGATTGGTTATTCTAAGCATCTCATAAACCATACATTTGAATTCATTGTGTAAGCATAAAGGGAATCATCACATAGGCATTATTAACTCATATTATATGCATTGTTAAAAGCATCCATTGCATTATCACATATACATCATAATATTATTCATTTGCATCTAGTACATAATCATATAACATCATATGCATATCATCCATTTATAAACATTTTCATCCATGAGCGTCATATCATGACATACACATCATTACATTGGCATAAAATGCACCATCACATAGACATCATTATAAAAATGCATCATCACATCATATCATGTGCATCATCATATCATCCATAAATACATCACCATATCATACATGAGAAAGATAATGAAAAATAAAAAAGATTGCATCTCATACATTTTTTCATCATCATCCATTAGGTGCATAGAAAAGATACTGAAAAAAGAAATGCATCCATAAACCATTGCATCAGATCATAAGCATCATAACATCATACATCGTGTTGCATCATATAAGATAGAATCATTACATCACATATAAAACCATCACATCCATCCATAATGCATAAATAGAATAGAACACATCACATTAGATCAAAACATCTCATATCATCTCATATATCATCAAAATAATAATACACTGTCATGGTAAAAAATCGAGATTAGGTGTATAATACAATCAATATCGTATAATTGCCCACAAGGCTATAAAAACAAGCTTGTGGATCTAAAAAAAAATAACAAGCTAGCCCTGTTGGTTTCTCCCCTCGTCGCCCAACCTCTCCCCATGCTCCTTTGGAGGCATGTATCCTATCTACTGAGAATAATTAGGAACTCGTGCCGCTTGAGGCACAACATGGTGGTAATGTACATGATAATACTCGGCCTCTCGGATGACATCTCGGTATGCCCTCATGGATATGGTGCTTCAGGAGGTAGATGCAACCATACTCTCTAACTGTTGTCTCCGACCTATCTCCTGTGCAGCCTGTAGCTCAATAGCTTGCTACTACTAAATGGCCTGATCTCTCTCTGCTATAAGGGTCAAGACCTGTTGTCTTGCCTAGTCTCTCTCTGTAGTCAACACCTATATCTGAGCCTACAACTATAAAATCTTCCCATCCCTCGGGTCTGGCTGTGGTGTTGGTTGGATGGGTGGCTGGTCCTGGTGACCATCTCTCGGTGGCATCAACTTCATGTCTTGATGCTCGTCACCATCCCTCTATCCCCTGTCCTGCTTTGGCTACTGCTCTGGCTGACCTCTGCCTCCTCCTCTATCCCGACCACCATCCCCATCTCTGTCTCCATCGTCGTCTCCCCTGCCTCCTCGGCCTTGTCCCCATCTTGAAGCTCGTCCCCTGGGTCTCCTTTGTAATATCTATGCACTAGGCACTATCAATTGAACTAGCGGCTGGAACTAATCCTTGTATGCCTGTGTCATCCCTAGGTCCACTTGTCCCTAATCATAAGGCCATGACCTGACTACTAGTTGCATGAAGCTCTGCACGACATCTGCTATGGGGATTGTCTGACCCCATGTCGTCTCCCTTATAGTATAGGTGAAAATGGCCATGTACTGGTCATTAGGATGGTCTTGTGTGTCCCCAAACTATTGGGCCACACGGTTTGGAAGATATCTCTCTATCATGGTATGCTTGCGACCCTACATCAATCGGTCCTGCCTGGAAAAAAATAACTGATGTATATCATCATACCAAGCAGGCATGCCAAGATAAGGTCTTTAGGTGAAAACTGTCATCTCGTTGATGACTTGCCGCCAATGTCGAATACCTGCTGCTCCTATATGAGAAAAGGTCAGTGCACCCCTGTACCTCTAGATAACTGGATCATTTGACTCCATATCAACTGATGTAACTCTGAAAGGGCAGAGCACTACAATGTGCTCCTAGGCCCAAATGTGTAGCAATGTGACTCTTGATCCAATAGCCCGACTATTGCAATAAGAAAACTCGTGAATATCATGGTAGAAGGAGGCCAACATCACTGGCCCCTAGGCCAAGCACTCCCTCTATCAGAGCATCAACTCCCAAGCAATCCCCATCCTCGGCTAAAGTATCTGCCATGCTAATCTAGTGCTACGAGTCCTGAGATGATCGCAACCACTATCAATCTGAATGATGGTACCTGTTACCTGATTTTTAGCTTTTAGTTGAAATTAGGTTTAGTGTTTATTATTTTGTGTTGTTCATTTAAACATTTAAAAGATAAACCATAAGTCTTCTAGGTTTAATATGCATGGAAAAAGATTGTCAAATGAAACAGATTACATTTTTTCATTCCAATGTTGCAATTACAACAAATGAGAAAAGAGAATCATATATATACAAATGTAATATTTTATTGATAATAATGAAGTGTACATGTCCCTTACAAGCCAAGGGACTAACTTTACTTATTCAATGGAAATATGAAGCAATTTATACATGAATAAGTAAAAAACAAACAATGTGCATATAATAATTGAGACCAGTCATTACCTAAGAATGACTAGTTGCAAAGTTGTTCGCTTGCCCTATTGTTGTTGCTGCCCCAAGCTGCTTGTGTCCTCCCCAGCTCCGTAGTGTCCCTGGCTCTTGCATCTGAAAAAAAATGATATTAGAGCGAGACTCTAAGCAATGAAAGATCTCAATCCTTACATACACACCTACCTATACATGTATAAACTAATCCATAAGTGCATTAAATAAACATGCAAACCTTGGATGTCCTAAAAAACAATGGAATCATCAAACACATCCAAAGTATGCATCTATTTTTTTAACTGTTTGCTTCATGTGCAGATTTAGGACAAGTCTGGTTACTGTTCTGATTCAGATTAAATACAACATGTGGGGTAAATGTGGCTCTCACGAGGGTAGAGCTTAGCATGCTTTGAAAGAAAAAGGAAATTGAGCAACTTGATCAAATGTTTATCTGTTATCAATGCATTAAATCAATATGGAATCACACCAATTGATCAACTTTCATTATCAGATTCAAAATATGCAACACATTTTGTTGGATATTTCTTTCAATCTTCTTAAGTGGACCCTTGATCTATTTTATAAAAAGAAGTAAGTGATTTTGGAGATGCATCAAGTCCAATCATAGATGCATCAAGTTCAATTATGTATCTCTTAAATAATAAGAGAGAAATCTAGAGTATTGTCATGGTCCCTCTCACCTTGACCCTATTAGACAACCACACATCACATAGGACGGTGAGCTTTTAGGTCACTGACATAGAGGACATGTGTCTGCCCACTAGGATCAAAGTGGGGAGACAGTTATGTATCATACATGAGAAAAAAGGAAACAAATGTGGTGGAATCTGATAGTAGATTCATGTAGGACAACAAGCATTACAATGGTCTCATGGAAGGACAACAATCATAAATACATGCTACATGTCAATGCAAGGACAACATTAGTGGATATGCTCATAAGCTTTCATGTAGGGGTTTTGGTCATCATGAATGATCCTCTAGACATTTAAATTTAGACACTTAATTTATCCAAATTCATCCCCTTTCGTCTTATTTTCGTTAATTAAGTAATACTGCTATTATTTAATTAATATCTTTATTTTTTCCAAATCCCTAAGGTATTTAATCAATAACACCTTATCTCTTTAATCCTCCTTCCATCAATTGAATTAAATAAATATTCCATTTATTTAATTCCCTTCATGTCACATCCTCCATCATTTTTATCTTATCCTAATCCATCTTCTAATCTCATCATTAAAGGTGTGCACATGCCTAATCTTTGATTAGGAGTGTCACATCTCCAACTTTTGCAAGTTGGCCTCTAATCTTCTTTAGCCACCTAACCTTCCTCTAACCCCTCATCAACTTGTCTAATCACCCCCTTTAGTCAACTCTTCCCATCCCCCAAGGAATTTTTAATTCCTTTTGTCTTCCCAAAAGTCATTTTTGAGGAATTTTTAATTCCACTCTCATCTTTCAAGGAATATTAAATTCCTTTTCTCTTCCCCATGTCCTTTATGACATGTGTCCTTGGTCAACCTTATTAAAAGCCTTACCCTTTTGGACAAGGCACTCCACTTCCCCATGTGAATTTTTAATTCACTTTTAATCCCCCAATGTATTCAAAAGGAATTTTTAATTCCTTCACTCCTTCCCACATGTCCTCTCTTTATTCTTTATTCTTTCCCATCTCCCCATGAAAATATTTGAGAAATTTTTAATTCCTCACATGTCCTCTCACCCACATGGGGACAAGTACCTCCTTTATGAAGAGATCTTGTCCAATCCCAAGGTACCTTGTATCCCCCTCCATGTCATGTACTTCTCCTTCCCACATGTCCTCTCTTTATTCTTTATTCTTTCCCATCTCCCCATGAGAATATTTGAGGAATTTTTAATTCCTCACATATCCTCTCACCCACATGGGGACAAGTACCTCCTTTATGAGGAGATCTTGTCCAATCCCAAGGTACCTTGTACCCCCCTCCATGTCATGTACTTCTCTTACACCTCATGTCCACTTCACCTTTTAGGGCTATATCACATGCCACATGTCAAGATGTGAGGGCTTGTGAGTTCTCAACTCACCTTAGCCCTACATCTTGATATTTGGTGGCTCAATCTTGGCCATCCATTTCCCTAGAGATTTCCAAAATCTCTATAAATACCCCCTCTTTTCTCTCATTTTGGAGAGATTATTTTGCTAGCCAAACTCTTGCAATTTTATTTCTCAACCTACACTTAGCCATTTTCATGTTTTCATCCATTTGCACTCATCCTCACATCATCATTTAGCTTGCATCTTGTGCCATCCAAGGAGCATACACATCAAAGATCGAAGGGCCAACCAAAGGATTGATTCGACACTAGGTATAAAGTTTCATTTGTTGCGTTTATCTTGTGTTGATTCCAACTTAGGCTAATCTTGAGGTGTAGGTTGTTTTGGTGTTCATTTGCACTCTTTAGTTTGCTGCTCATTTTCTAACGCATATATTCGACCTATCACATTTCTGGCACGCCCGGTGGGACCCACAAATGGGTCTTTTTCTTTCACGTTTGCTATTTTTTGCTTTCCCTGCAGAGTGGCGGATCTATCCTTATGCAGTGGCGGATTTGACCTTCTGCTCTTTCTTCCCGGGGCCGCCATTTCCACACTGTTTGTCCGATTGACCCCGTTCTAAGGAAATTCTTATTTTTCCGTGCTCTTTCCAACGATATATAACACTTGATACTTTTGAGAAGTTGGACGGGGCACCTTTTTCTCTGGTGGCGGACCTATCCTTACAGAGTGGTGGACCTGTCCTGCTTTGGCGGACTTGACCTCCCGAAGGTGAAATTTCAAGTTTTTACCAATTGTCCTTTGGTAAATTAAGCACATAGTTTAACTAGAGGGGTCAACAAACCTTGTTTGGCATGTTTGTGGAAGGCTATTTAACGTATCCAATCCCCTTGCACCATTTGGCGATCTTGGGTGACAAAAAATTGTAGCTTTCCAAGTCCTTTGAGTCACCCCATTTTTCATTTTCTTAGTGGGACTTGCTTGGGGATTTCATCACCCCAAGGGACGATTCCAACCACGCGTACCGGCGGGGTATATAAAGGGGGGATAGTGAAAGTTGTACCTCAATCCAACCACGTTGTAATTGGCAAAGCGTCGGGATGATGTGAAGAGTTGGTCCGAGCCTTTAGTATCTCGCTAAGGTTCCCGACTCATGCTTGTAATGGGTTGGTGTTCACAGTTTGGGCCTCACATACCGGGTGTATATCAAGGACTCCTTAGCAACCATGTTCATCCTAGAGTAGAAAACTTTGTTGGCCATACCCGTTTCTACTAATCTTAGGGTTGTGCTATCTGAATTGTATTTCTCATGCAAAACCAGTCATTTTCAATCTAGCCAAATCTGTTTATCAGTGTTTGCTATATTTTGGGTCCTTGCCTTACCCATCCATCAAAAAATCAAGCTTAAACTTATCCTTTGGCGGACCTGTCCTCACAGAGTGGCAGACCTATCCTCACAGAGTGGCGGACCTATCCTCACAGAGTGGCAGACCTGTCCTCATAGAGTGGCGGACCTGTCCTGCTTTGGCAGACCTGTCCTTATAGAGTGGTGGACCTGTCCTTATGCAGTGGCGGATTTGACCTTCTGCTCTTTCTTCCTGAGGCCGCCATTTCCACATTGTTTATCCGATTGACTCTGTTCAAAAGCAATTCTTCTCATTTTTTCATGCTCTTTCCGATGATATATACCACTTCATACTTTTGAGAAGTTGGTCGGGGCACCTTTTTCTTCACCATCTACCTCCTCGATGGGGGTATACCCTACTATTCTCTCCATTTACTCGTTCCAAGTAAAATTTCATCCATTCAACACATCCTTTCATCATTCTGAACTCTTGTTCTGTCATTTTGCTCATCCGTTTACTCATTCCAAGTAAACTTTCATCCATTTAACACATCCGTTCATCATTTCAAACTCTCATTCTACCATTCTCATCTGTTTACTTGTTTCGAGTAAACGTTCATCCATTTAACATATCCTTTCATCATTCTAAACTCTCGTTCTGTCATTTTGATCATCCGTTTACTTGTTCCGAGTAAACGTTCATCCATTCAACACATCCTTTCATCATTCTGAACTCTCGTTTTGTCATTTCGATCATCCGTTTACTCATTCCGAGTAAACATTCATACATTTCACATCTCCTTTCATCATTCTGAACCCTCGTTCTATCGTTCTGATCATTTTTTTACTCATTTCGAGTAATCGTTCATCCATCTCGATCAACCGTTTGCTCATTTTGAGTATTTGTTCATCCATTTCTATCATCCATTTCTCCAATCAAATCATTGTTTTCCCCACCCAAATCCCCTGAACTTCGTCTCGGGTTATTATCCAAATTGACCGAAGTGTCTGATATGCTCATCATCATTAACATCCTCTTAGGATTGTCATCCATCCTAAGTTAATCATCATCGCTGGCCCAATCAATTCACCTTCAATCTCAAGGTGGATTCAGTGCTACAATCATCCATTTATCCTTTAATCCGATCAATCGACATCCTAAGTCACCTAGGATAATCTCCGAATGGGGTTTTTCAGTCCCTCTCATCATCCTATCTGATCCATCAGTCAATCTTATCAATCAACCGATCAATCCAATCCAATCCAATCGCATCCTTATCCAATCACCTTCGACCCAATCAATCTACTTCCATCTCGAAGCAGATTCGGTGTCGTAATCATCCTTTGATAATCCAATCCAATCATCATCCAATCATCCTAATCTGAGCTTTAATCCAATCCCGATCTGAGCTTGCCCTAAATCCCGATTTGGGCTTTAGTCCATTTCCATCCAAAATCTTTATCCATCATCTTTATCCTTTCATCATCATGAATTCTTATCCTCCATCAATAGTGGTCAAGGGAAACCCTAATTACGTCAACGATGATAATGAAAGTCTTGTTGATCAAGCAGTGGTATACTGCCATAGATTCCCTTGACACTATCGTTGCTAGTAAGCTTTCTCCACCCACATTCCAAAATCCAATCACCCCATTGAGTTATCCCATCATGTCTTCATCTATGCCTAATCACACTCCTTATGCTACCTTTGACAAGGGATGTCCACCATATCCATCATATCCTTCATCTACATCATCCCCTTATCCTAGTTTTACGTCACAATACCCCTATCTTGATCCCCCATCCACATCCTCTTATCTCAATCTTTCATCCACATGTACCCACTACCCCAATCTCCCATACCAATCCGCTCAGCCTAATCCTACATTCACATCTTCCTATCCTAGTCAAACACACCCACCAACTTACCCTAATCCAACATCCGCATCTCCCTATATTAATCCACCACCTCAATCTTCCCATCCTCATCCACCATCCCCATACCTTTACTACAATCCACCACCCACATCCTTGTGTCCTAATTCACCATGCCAATACCCCTATCTTAACCCTTCACCTAATCCCCCATCTATTCCCAAATTTCTCGCGATCCAATCCCATTCTATCTAATCCCAGCTCCACCAACTGCAGTCCTAATCCCCCACTCAATCCATAAACCTTTCATCCACTCCTACCACAATTCATCTCATCCTAGTATGCAAGTCTCTCATTTCAGAGGTTCTCCAAGGACTTATAACAAAGAAGACATCTCCCACTCCACACATTGCAGTCATGGAACCATGCCATCCCAACCTATCATCCATGGTCATTAGTGACGAGACCCTTCTCCATCCAACACCTATCATTGATGATACCATCACATCCTCCGAATCCACTGAGTCCCCATCTCCTACCATCACATTCTCTGAATCCACTGAGTCCCCATCTCCTACCATCACATTCTCGACCTACCGGAAGTCCCCATCTCCTACCATCACCTACCAATTCCATTGAACACCCACCCCTACTTCCTCGAGTCAGCCAACCTATCGACGACACCCAAATCCAATCCACTTCTTCACTCAGTATCCATTCCCGTGAATTATCTTTGAATCCTCCATCCTTCCATCTTCCCACTTGCGTGTCCCCCTCTACGACTCCATCATCATGCCTCCCGCACACAATGAGTCACGCCAAGAGCCTGACCCAAAGCATGCCAATATATCCCCTCCTCTAGATCAAGATCCTACCATCCCATCTAGTCTACCGCAAGATCACAGTCCCCCATCCATTCCATCCCGTGATCCTCTTGAGATTCAAGATTCTACTGCTCCACCTTCGTCTCCATTGCATGAGCCTGATACCACAAAATTAGATCCTATCATATCCCCTACTCCCTCTCCGTGATACCACTCCATCCAAATGTCGCTATCCCATCATCTCCTTTCTTAGATCCCCCATCATTGCCTCAAATGCTATCCCCACACCGCTTGTATATCCCCTTGGTACTCTCACATTCTTCCATGGTGGCCTCCTTGCAGAAGAAAAACACGGTGCATATACCACCCATCATCCCCCACCCAATAATGGACGCAAGACTGGCGTTTTCAGAATAACAAACTTATCATGGATCTAATGCTCAAGAACATGAACTATCAAGGAAAAGGTCTAGGCTCACGAAAGCAAGGTATTTGTATTCATCCAAGCCAAAGAACAAATCTGCATGCAAGGCCTGGATCTATTCCCTCAAGACTCAATCAAACACGCAGGCCAACTCGACGCCCAACGAAGCCTTTTTCAAAAGAAATGCCTGCCCCATCGCCCACCAAATCATGTTGCCATCCTCCCATCGTATCACCTCAAACAACCGGCCCAATTCTCCTTCATCTCCGCCCATTTTGGGTCCTACATCCCTCCATCCACCATCTCCTCGTCCTTCATCTACTCTATCCATCTTGGGTCCGTATATCCCAAGATCACCTCCTCCATCTCATCCTTTCACCCATCCAACACCTATACATGTCATCCATCATAAACATCCCTCTCGCATATCCCATAATCAGGATCAACAAAGGCACATACCTAATCATCCCCCATCTACACGTAATCCTCATACTCCTACCTCCATTGCTCCACATCATCCATCTTCTCACACCCATCCCATTGCTAGTATGAGCACTTTGGATGCCAGAGGAAAAATGCATCAATCTAAACACCCACATGAATCTAAAGCTTCCCATGTCCCCTCTAAAAGACATGGTAAAGGAAAGAAAAACAAAATCCAAAATCAAAATCAAATCTATAGCTCGCAAAGAGCCACCAAAGCAAAAATCAAAACCATGTGGATCCCAAAGAAAAAAGATGCAATGCCATCAAATGAAAAATCTGTAAGAACATCCAAAGTTGCTAATCCAAAACTAACCATACCCACCTTTCATCTCCTAAGTCCTGCTTTGGGTCCCATGTCCCAAATTCACTATTCCATCTCCTCCATTATCCCCACATTCTCCATCCATTAGTGCCCTTATCTTTTCACATCCATCACCACATGTGCCAATGTTGGTCCCGAACTCATCTCCCCATCACGTATCCACCCCATCATTCTATCCATACCATTTCCAACATCCCACCCATTATCCCCCGTATCTTCCCCATCAAATCCCTCTCATTCATCCTCTCGCATAATCCATTTATCCTAAGGTTGTACCAACATCCAATAGTCGGTTCAAACATGAGCTCTTAATACCTGATAGAGAACTTGATGCTTGAGTCTTTCATCCATATCCTTCTCGCATGTCTTCTAAATCCACTTATTCCGCCTCCCTATCCTTATCCATCTCCTTCCACATGTTATCCAAAAATCCGTGAAAGTCAAAGATCAAAAAATCCAAAAAGTCAAAAAATCACAAAAAGTCAAAAAAAATCCAAATCAAAAAATAAAATAGTAAAGAGAAATAATCCGGTCTAATGAAAATCTGGCAACCGTTTCTTGAGTAACATGATGAAAAACCCGAAAAACAAAGTATCATGTGTAAATCCCTCATCCGCATCAGGGGCCGCTTTCTGATATGTGATTCTCCACCATGCAGCCTCAAGTACGCTTTCGGCTATGCACCCATCTTCTTACTATACATCATTTTCGTCCATCCCCTCCACCCTATCGAGCTTACACATCTTGCTTGGCATATCTCACTTATCCCAATCCTTCCATCCTCCTTGTGATCTTGATAACAATGGGGCAAACATATAAGCATGTTTTGGGCACCTCTTAGCATACATCTCCCTCATCCGCACACTATCATAATCCTCATTCGCACTCGTCTATCTTCCTTATCCACCCGTCATGCTACCTTCCATATCCCTTCCTTATCCATGCATCCTGTCTTCATCCATCTCACTCTTTTATCTTCCCATTCACTTGTCTTCCATCCTTCATTCCTCCTCGCACATGACATATCTAGAGTGGGGGCATCTATCTTCCTTTGTAATGTAGTCCTTGGAGACATCATTCATTCCATCATAGCATCCCTTCCATCTCCCCATCCTTATCTTCTAATCGCTCCCCACAATCCTTTTAACCTCCCTATCCTTATCCCCCTACCCATCCATCATAACATCCCTTCCCTCTCCCCATCATTATCTTCCTGTCCATTTATCTCTATCCACATCACATCTCTTAATCCCTTGCCATTGGCTTCTCCCCATACAATCCAACATCATCTATCTTATCACTTCATCATTCATCTATATGGCATGTCATCCGCCCACTTCATCTTTGATGATTTGGATAACTATCCCATCCCTGAGCTTTATATAGTCACTATCCTCCACTCCAATCCAATAGGTCTATCTTGTCCCATCGTGTCGGTCCAATCATTTTATCCCCTTATCTAGGGTTATCTCATCATCTTTCATCCATCACTTGTCTTTGGCCTTCTATCGAACTACGTTGCCCCTGCGCTTTCACGTAGGCAAGGCTAATATTTGATCGGCCCCCGAGCCCCTAGGTCGCTAGGATGTGTTAGTCTCCCGTGTCGCATCGTCAAGCTACGCCCTTATCTAGCTGGATCTTAACAAATGAGATCCACTTGTATCATCAAATCCAATCAGTTCTGAATATCCTGCGTCATATCAATCTTTTAATTTAGTATCCATCATCGGTCTCAGCAGGATGCATCCTTCCTAATGGACCTACCTCATCAATCCCATCCAACCCCTTGATTGATCCTATGGCAAGGGGCGTTTGAAATTGATTGCGATCTTTTGATACTTTTGGCTTTTGTTTATCATTTGAGCTCCCTATCATCACTTGTCATCGTCGCCTTGATCCATCATATCATGGTGTGCTTTGACTAGTCAACATAGGGGTGTATCTTGATCTTTTGTTTGTCTTCTCGGTTGTCCCACGTAGTACCCACCAAGATCTCTGAGGTCTTGTGTTACGCTGGGGCATCCTTGTGTGTTTGTGGTTATCCCAATACCTGGCCCGACCAAGGTCACCATGACTTTGGGGTGTTGGAATAGCCTTCTTGTTTGTTATGTTTGTTTTATGCATTAGACACTAATTTGCCTTGGTTCTTCATACCTTGGTGTCTTGTGTTTTATGCTATAGCAAAAATCAGTGCTCCGACGATGGCAAATTGCATTTGGATTTCATTTCCTCTTCATCCTCTTGTCTATCAACATCCCCCCAATCCATTCATCCTTCATCACACTCCCCTCCCAATCTTCCATCACATTGCATCATCTTCTTCAACTCCCCTTGCATCATCTCATCCATTTCGAGAGCCCACCCGTGTTCTCTTGAACCCACATGTCCTCTTGAGGGGGCATCCTTCATCCCTAATTTTCATCATCTTTTTCCCTTCCTAATCATTCAAAGGAATGACTGGGGCATCTTTTCCAATCTAACCATCTTCTTCTAGGTTCTATGTTTTAATATTCTTTGAAATGATGCTACTTCGTAACACCATCTCAAAGAGGGGCAAAATGTAGACATCTAAATTTGGACACTTAATTTATCCAAATTCATCCCCTTCCGTCTTATTTTCGTTAATTAAGTAATACTGCTATTATTTAATTAATATCTTTAATTCTGCCAAATCCCTAAGGTATTTAATCAATAATATCTTATCTCTTTAATCCTCCTTCCATCAATTGAATTAAATAAATATTCCATTTATTTAATTCCCTTCATGTCACATCCTCTATCATTTTTATCTTATCCTAATCCATCTTCTAATCTCATCATTGGGATGTGCACATGCCTAATCCTTGATTAGGATGTGTCACATCCTCCAACTTTTGCAAGTTGGCCTTTAATCTTTCTTAACCACCTAACCTTCCTCTAACCCCTCATCAACTTGTCTAATCACCCCCTTTAGTCAACTCTTCCCATCCCCCAAGGAATTTTTAATTCCTTTTGTCTTCCCAAAGTCCTTTGAGGAATTTTTAATTCCACTCTCATCTTTCAAGGAATATTAAATTCCTTTTCTCTTCCCATGTCCTTTATGACATGTGTCCTTAGTCAACCTTATTAAATGCTTTTCTTTTTTGACAAGGCACTCCACTTCCCCATGTGAATTTTTAATTCCTTTTAATCCCCCAAGGCACTCAAAAGGAATTTTTAATTCCTTCACTTCTTCCCACATGTCCTCTCACCCACATGGGGACAAGGACCTCCTCTATGAGGAGATCTTGTCCAATCCCAAGGTACTTTGTACCCCCCTCCATGTCATGTACTTCTCTTACACCTCATCTCCACCTCATCTTTCTTAAGCCTCTCCCCATGCCACATGTCAAGATGTGAGGGCTTATGAGTTCTCAACTCACCTTTGCCCTACATCTTAATATTTGGTGGCTCAATCTTGGCCATCCATCTCTTCTAGGAATTCTCAAAATTCCTATAAATACCCCCTCTTTTCTCTCATTTTTGGGAGATCATTTTGCTAGCCAAACTCTTGCAATTTTATTTCTCAACCTACACTTAGCCATTTTCATGTTTTCATCCATTTGCACTCATCCTCACATCATCATTTAGCTTGCATCTTGTGCCATCCAAGGAGCATACACATCAAAGATCGAAGGGCCAACCAAAGGATCGATTCGAGACAAGGTATAAGGTTCCATTTGTTGCTTTTATCTTGTGTTGATTCCAACTTAGGCTAATCTTGAGGTGTAGGTTGTTTTGGTGTTTATTTGCACTCTTTTATTTGTTGCTCGTTTTCTAACGCTTACATTCGACCTATCACAATTATATTTAATTAATGAAGAAGCACGAATTGTTAACGAAGCCGACCTTTCTTGCATGGGCACGATTTTATTGAAGGGGCACATCTCTCTATGCTGGGCCGACTTGTTATTTTGAAAGGACACCTCCTCCTCTATCACTTGTATATATACTCATTGTTCCATCTCATTGTATCATCGATTATTCAGTTCATTATATCATATTCATTCATAGGAATTCAAGTGCGAATTATATAGAGGAGAGATTGCGATTTTTGTAGAAGTGGAGATTGTTACTCATTGAAGGCTAAGTTTCTAATCAGCAAATTGCATCTGGTTGTATATGAGTTTGCATCAGTTTGTGGTGCCTCTACTGGCCTTCATATCGGCCTCTTGTAAAGGAGACTATTTGTGTTATCATTCAATATATAAGTGATACATTGTTGCTGGGTTTTTCTCCCTCAAGTGGAGGGTTTTCCCAGGGCATCTGCTGTCATTGTGTTGATTTTTTGAATTAATTTTTTGTGCATTACATCTGATCATAAAACTAACACGATCTCTCTTGCTTCATTTTGAAATGCCTTATCCAATGGTCCTCTTTTGCAGGAAGAAATAGGGTCTTCTACTTGGATAGAGGGTGTCTCCAAGAAAGGATGTTGAGAGGCCACTACTGAATCTGCAAGCAAAGTCATTGATGTTTTCTTTGCTAAAGGATGATTTCTTAATTTTTCTCTTTCAAACATAGCATCAGCTTCTTCCTATTTAGCAATGTATTCCAGAACTTTTTCCTTTGACAACCCCTTCTTAGTTGGCCCTCCACATACTCTAATCCCTTTCTTACCTTGTCCACAAAGTGAGCTCTCACTCGACTATATGAGCTCTTAAATTGGACTTTACACACATCACAAATCCAAACAAATGCCCCACCTCCCGGAAGCTGTTCAACCATCGTAGTATGATTCCATAAAGGAGATGCTACATCAATTTTAAACTTTTGGTTTTTACCAACACCCACTAAACTTGAACTTGTAGCCATTTGAACTTTGATTTTGCTGTTATAAGAAATATAAAGTATCGAAACAAATTACAAAATGAACACCAAAAAACATTGAAACAAATAGCAAATCTTATTTCTTCTTTTCTAAAAAAAAATTGAAAAAAAAAAATTCTGAAAAAAATCTTCAAAAACTTGAAAGAATACATCAAAAACTTGAAAAAATGAGTTAAAATGCATACCTTAGGTGATTAGATCTCCTTTGTGTTAGTTTTAGGATCAGATGTAAAACACAGAAATTTAACTCAAAATCAGACACAATAATACAACATATACCCTGGGAAAACCCTCCACTTGAGGGAGAAAAACCCAACAACAAATATCTCTCTTATATATATAAATAATGGCAACAATTCTCTTTACAATGAGGCCAATCACAAGGCCAATATTCAGCACCAGCAATGGCAACAATAACAGATAACAATCTGCCCTTCCTTAAACTCAGATTTGCACTTGAAGGAATTCGCAATCTGCTCCTTGAAGAATTCACACTTTTCTTTTGAAGAATTTGCACTTGTATGAAGGGAAAGAATCAAACTTGCTTGATGTCAAATGAAGTGGGAAAGACCTTGTATAAATACATTTTGATAGAGAGGTCACTCTCTTCAAGAGCAAGGTCAGCCAATATAAGAAAATATAATTACAAATAATAAATGCAAATACAAGGAAGGTCGGCCAAGATGTAAATTACATTGTTGCTTAAGTGAAGCGCCTCTTCACTTAATTATCTCAATAAATGAATAGCCGTTAGGCTATATGAATTTATGTGTTCACTCGTGGCTGGAAGAATGAGCCCAAAGCTACTATAACATCAACACTCCCTCTCAGCCAGGGAGAAATACTTCCAGATGTACAAGACACATCACCTAATTGTGATGTCAACCACAATGGCTACTCCCATATGTGGAGAGAAGAAATATCACCTCATCGTGATATCAACCATCATGGCTACTCCCATGGATAGTAAATGAGCACAAGTGATCATCACTCAACGTGATGTCGTCACCTCATCATGACATTCACCATGGCTACTCCCAGAGGGTGAAAAATACAAGTGCAAGAAAATCATCACGGACTCTCTCACATGATGCTGTCATGGAGTCACACACATGACATCAACCATGGCTACTCCTAGAGGGTGGAAACAAGGGATTTCACCTCAAATCTCTCTCAAAGAGAAATGCATTAACAAGGGCTTGCACTTCAAATCCCTCTCACAGAGAGAAATGAATTAAATAAGATCGTTGATACTGAGACTCCTTCTCAGCTAAGGCTTTATTCTCCACCATACCAAGCTTGCCTCGAAAGTACACAAACTTTATCCTGGAGAGAGGCTTGGTGAGAATGCCCTCCCTCTGCTCATCAATGTTGATATACTTCAACTGGATCGCTTTCCTCAATACCATATCTCGAATATAGTGGTATTTGATCTCAACATGATTAGTTCTAGCATGAACCACTGGATTGACAAAAGGGTTCACACAACTTTGACTATCACAATGAATGATAGTTGGCTCCAACGATTGTCCAAACAATCCTGCAAGAAGCTTCCGAAGCCACACTGCTTCTCGAGCTGCCACACAAGCTGCAATATACTCGGCCTCTGAGGTGCTCAGTGCCACTGAAGACTACTTCCTGCTACACCAGGAGATTATCGCAGACCCCAAACCAACTGTGCCACGCAAGTATCTCAGGATATGCTTCGCTGCAACTAGATGTATTTTCCTTGGTTCACACATGAACTGACTAAGTGCACTCACTGCATAGCAAATATCTGGTCTAGTATTGACTAGATACATCAATGATCCAATCAACTGCCTGTACAAAGTAGAATCCACCAGATCTAAACTCGTTGCCGCCTCTTTTAACTTATGCAAGTTGGTCTCCATAGGAGAGAACCAAGATCAATTAGACCACAATCTTCTTCAGGTTCAGTAGGCTACCTCTGAATCTTCAAGTACTTGCATCAACCTTCTGACCTCTTTGTCCAAGATTGGCTGCAACGCTTGCCTTAGAGAATGTTTTCCAGCGCACACCTCTGATACTGTAAGGAGTTCAAAATTGTCCTCCTCAACCTCATCCCAGATCACTCTATTCTGAATAGGTTTGCGGAGCTACCAATGACCAATCCAAATTGATTGTCTTGTGCAATTATGATCTCAACAACTGAAGAGGTCTTCCAAGGACTTTAGCATCGGCCTTGCAATACTGCAACCTACACTTCATCTCAGTGAGTCACAGAACTCCCTCTTGATCCCTGCCTCAGAGATTGCAAAGAAATCCTCTTGAAGTGAAATCCCTCTATTGACAGAATCTCAATTCTTTTCTCGGACATGCTCTCCACTTCAACCTTGGATCCTCAGATTTTAACTCCCTCTTCAAAGTAATGACAACCTAAATAGGTTCTTTCTCTTCAAAAGATGTCTCCAACCACCAACTCACTCCCATGGCTGCAAGCTATGACTTCAAGCTTGATCATGTCTCCAGTCGGCATGACTTCCTCACAGGATGCCTCAAAATTTTCCTTAGTAAGCAATCTCTCATCACCTTCTTGCTCCTTGATCCATCCTGGAAGCATTTTAGAGAGATTACTAATAGTTTATAAAACCATCTCAAGGAGAAGTACCAAAGCTAGAAGTATACAAGATTCACTATCCCAATGTTATATCACATAAAAGATTTATGAACATTAATCAAAAACATGAAATACTTATCTCTTAATAGTTTTTATATAAGAATCTGTTGGGTGAAAATTATGTAATCAACTTTCGACAGATTACACAACTTGGACTTTAGCCACAGCTATGTGAGATGTGAATGTCTCCTCTCGGAAAGGGGAGGCGCCCTTCTTACTGCTAAGAGAAACAATAGTAAATCACAAAAGTAATTACACAACACGAAAGTCACGGAGTGGGGGGGGTGTGTTACATTCATACTTCTCTCTTTTTTCAGAGAAGATGTTTACAATGTTTCACGTGTTGGAAGTTCCGAATTCTTGATAACTAAAAACTAACAACCAACAGTAATGCCAATATCTCTATCTCGTCAAAGCGAAGCGTAGAGATACCAGAAGTAATTAACAACAAACAAAAGAAAATAAAATGGGAAAGCTCACGAAGGCACAAAGTCGCTCCGTAGCTTTATCGTCGGATCTGTATAAACGTGCCGTTGCTACGTTAGAAGCACAAAGTCTTCTTTAGACGCGCAATTCTTTGAACAGCACGAACGATTACAAGCACAAAGTCTTGTAGATCTTTCGACAAAGTATCCAAGAGAATGAATAATTATAAGCACAAAGTCTTATAGATTATCCAACAAGAACATGCAAGAGTATAAATGATTATAAGCGCAAAGTCTTATAGATCACTCAACCAATGATAAACAAAATAACAATGCAATCTAAATAATAGATGTAACGCAAAGTTTACATCAACCACTTAGAGTCTTTCAGATTCCTCGAACTAATCACTACCAAATCAAATCAACTTACAAAAGTATCGAATCCAACACAAAGTTTGGCTTGCAATCCTTTCCTTTATTGATTGAATCTCATTCACAAAATATGAACGCAAAGTTTCACAAGTTTGCTTACAAAAGGGCAGCACTTCGTTGCAAAAGACTAAAAGATATGTTACAATGAAAATCCCTCACAATATATAGAAAGAGGGATGAGCAAAATAAGGAAAGAGATTGAGAAAATCAGGGAAAGTTAGGTGAGCGATTTTAGGAAATCTCACCTAACTTTGACCAAAGTCAAAGTGTAATTTGTTTTGAAAATATTACATCTTTGGACTTGGTGTAATTACAATTTACAAAATGACATTCGAAAATGTCGAGAAATATCTACAAGATGCATAATGGGATGCACCGGAAATGTCTAACACTGGAGAATAGGAGGCTGCTTCACGTCTCTTTGCATTGGGCGCGGAAGTCTTCAAATTTCCTCCTAGTCTCCTGCACGAACTTCTCATCTGGACCAACGGTGTAATCCACAATGGTGTGGATTCTCGTGATCGATCTCATGGCAGATGAGTGAACCTTCTTGCACCTGTCAAGATGCGTCTTCAGGTTGTCCAATGTGAGCCTTGTATCACAAATGATGTTCAGTGAAGCTTCTGAGAAGTCTGAACTGTCAATCAAATTCATGATGGCTTCTTTGAAGATCAGGGATATTTCTGCGGCCGGTAGGAAGATACGATTGTCCTCAAGAAGTTGACCAGGCAACTCTCTAATACTTTTGTCAAGAATGTTGCGATGCCCGTCGACATCTTCCTGTACTTGGTGAAGGTCTTCAATGAGAGATTGAACCACTTGGATCCTGTGTTTCAGTGATTCTTTTACCTCTACAAACTTTTCTTTGTCGGGAATTACCCCAACCTCCACCAATTTGCTGAGCTTTACCTGTTTCATTTCCGACCACGACAACAGGCATTTTTCCATGTCTCTGCGCTCCTGGGAAAGTACGCCCTTTTCTTTGTCAAGCTCTGTGGTGAGCTTGGCCAACATGGTGGTTTTCTCATCCGCAGCCAAAATTATCTGAGATCCGTGTTCAATGATCTTTTCAACAAAGTCATACAACACTCTGCCTTTGGAGGCGAATGTCTCAGCTTTCTTGACAGCTGGGTCTTCAATACTTACCACTGTCAGCGGTTGTGCATTGCTTGGAGAACCGGCAAGTCTCTTTACAACAGTGGCATAATGCTCTGCCCTCTGTTTGTACATGTTATGAGATTGCTCAACTTTGTCCAGCCTTCCTGCCAAGATATCCAAAGTGACTTGCGCATCGGCTTTTGCACTTTCGTTGGTAACCTTGCCAAGCTGGACCTTTGTTACTATGTAGTCCTCCATATTGACATCACCTTCTTGATTCGGTGGTATGCCAATTTCAGCATACTTGTGGCCAGATTTATCAACATTCAGCCTCGAGTATACTTTTGCCTTCTTCTTCCCTTTAGCCTTTGGAAGAACTATCTCTCCAAGGTCGAGTTCCTCTGGAGAAATCATTTGCTTTTTACGCTTCGACACTTGAGATATTAGCCAAGGAGGAAGAAAGAAGTGTGAACTTCTGGATTTACTGTCAAGTTGGTCGCCATTGCCACCTCTGAAGTTATTGTCACATCTGAACTCACCAATGGTATCGTGACAATTGGAGAAGTGTTTGTCATCATCGCTCCTGTAGTTGACACATTGAGCTGATCACGCATTGACTCATTCATGAAACGATTGAATTCGTTCTCAGAAGTGATATCACACGTTGGCGAAGACAAGCTAGGAATGGACGATGGTGGGCTTGACAGTATATCAACCGTATGAATGCTTGTGACTGATGGAGTATCAAGCTGGGTTGATGCTGCGGGGATAGGGGATATCTCGGCTGCAGGAATGCTCGTGGTAGGAATAGGTGACGAGGGAGCAGGAGGTGAAGGAATTCTTGACTCAAAAGGGGTATGGGGAACGTTTGAAGTCACGGGCGATGATGTTCTGTGAATTTCCTCAACTACGTTCTCGGGAGGAGAAGTAGTTATTTCTTCATCATGCTCGGGTTCCTGTTGATCACCCTCTTGCCTCTCCGATTCTGGTTCACCTTCGAAGTCACCTTCAGATCCTTCTTCAGAATCTTCATCAGACTCTTGCCCGCTTTCAGAAACCTCTTCGGCATCGGAATCTGCTTCTGCTGAATCTTCATCTTCAGCGGATTGGTCGCTTGAAGTATCTTCTTCATTGGAATCTATCTCCTCTAAAATGGGCTTTTTACCCTTAGAGCGAGATGGGTGAGATTCCGTCATTTCTGTCTCTTGGACAGCCTGGGTATCTTTCTTACCAACAGTGAACTTGATCCTAGGGCCTCTCCGCGAAGAAGTGGGAACGGCCGCTGACTTGTTTTTGTCGCGAAGTTCTTGCTATTGGCGTGCTTCTGCCTCGGACTCTTCTCCTTCTGAGTCTGTCCTGAAACTTTTCATTGCATAACCATGTTTGTGTAACCATTCTTCTGTATTGGCTAGGATTGGTCTCAGCCTTTCTCTCATGCTGGTGACCTCTTTCCTAGACCACTGTATTGCAGGCAACGGCCTCTTAGCAACGCCTTGTTCATCATAGACAGCGTTCATGATATCACCTGGATCCTCAAAATCCTCTGGTAGGTCAGCGATACCAAGATCTCTGATTTGTTGAACTGTCAATCTGCAAAGTTCATCTTTCGAATGGCTTCTTCATCTCGCAATGCTGAGATGTCTTCAAAACGGTACCTGTGTTGGTGACCCTTTTGCAACTTCTTTCTGACATCTCGAATCAAAATCAAACCTATACCTGGTTTTGATGGTCATGATCTGCATCTCAACATAGACGGCTAGCCTTTTGTGCACCGGATGAGTATATCCGCGATGTCGATGGGAACTTGAATACGCTTGGTTGCTTCGCCGTTTTTCCTTTAGGAAGGCAATCTGCACATGTTCCATGAGAACCCACTTATCGAAGGATAGCGTGGTAACATGTAGGGACAACCGGTGTAACAACCTACTCTCAAGTAAGTAAACGTTGGGAATTGAAGAAAAATACATCCAACTTTACTTACCACCTTATAAGCCTCATCAGACACTCTTCTTCTTTCCAAGGATGGATCAAAGTTGAAGAGTAAGGGCGCAAAGAAAGCATCAGTGACCCGTCTGAAATGATGAAAGCTTTCCTTTAGCTCCAACTGATAGAAATATCTGTACACAGGCACCATCATTCGATTCCCCTTTGTAGATAGACCTGGGAATTGCCTCATCACAGCTGCTGCGTACACCAGGTAAGAAGTCATGTAGAACTTCAATGTAGAAGGAGCATTGATCAACTGTTCGTGCATCTCATCACTGATTTGTTTACCCCAGTCAATATGCACTTTCTGCCTCCTTATGATCCTGATGTATTCATACATCCAATCGTGAAAGGTGGATGATTCCGGCAAACCTTTCACTCTGCTCAGAAACGTGATCATATCCTTGACGTCATCTTTGAAGTCACTTCTCAGGAGTCCTTTCGGCCATCTGGAAACAGACGATCTAGGCTTTTTAAGCCATTGAGTATTTATCAACTGTTTGGCTTTATTAGGATCAGCATCGAAAATCTCCTGTGCTTTTGATATAGAAATGTCAATATATTTGTCCATGTGAGGAACCTTGAAGACGATGTCAAAGAAATCGGGGTCGAGTCTTAGAATCTCATGCCCGGAAGAGTCGATCACACTTCTGCTTTCTCGGATGTAATGAGACGCAACTTGAAGAACAAACTCAGTATTGTGCGCAGCTGTGGGGAACATTGCCACCAAGTGGAGATTACTGTGTACTATTGCCCTCATTGAATCAGGAAGAGGCTTCGTCTCTGTCAACTTTGCAAAGTCAACCAAATCTTGATGGCCAACTTCTGTATCCTTTATTTCTTCAACTTTCGAAAGTACCATAGTTGGCGGATAGACGCCTTGATATTTGTACTTCATCTTGCTTTTTGCTTTCGAAGAAGAAGGAGGTTTCGTTGCAGTCATCAAAAGAAACTGGAACACTGAGCACTCTTAACTGGACGATCTCTGAGAGTAGACTGCAATCCGTCTAGCCAGAACAAACACCAATTTGTTAGGAAACATGGGAAAGCGTGAAACGAGCACGAGGGTGGAAAAGCATGGAGATGATGGCGAGGCACGCAAAACGATGCACGAATGCGGAAAAATGAAGCTCAAGGATGCACTGGTCAAAAATGGGGTGCATTTGGAAAGGTCTGGAAAAAGTCTGAAAAAAGTGTAAGGGCGCTAAAATTCAGCGCCCTTACATTCTGAGAAATTGCTTTTGGTGTAAGGGCGCTAAATTTTAGCGCCCTTACACTTTTTGTGTTAGGCAATTTTATGACATTCTTCTGATGTCATGGCGCTAGTATTCAGCGCTTTAGCTTTTTGGTGAAAGATGATTTTGATGCAAGGGCGCTAAATTTTAGCGCCCTTACATCTTACAGTGTTAGGTAATTTCTCATTTTCTCAAAAATGTTCTAGCGCTAAAATTCAGCGCCTCTGCTTTTTCTTGAAAGTTTTGAGATGTAGATGCAAGAGGGAATGGCGATAGCGCTCAGGCTTGGAGATGGAAATTTGTTTGAATCATGAGAGCTTGAGTTTGCTTTCATCCTATTACATACGCCTCCCAAGATTAAGGGAATTCTTTTTCACAATAACAGATCTCTTCAACGTTCACCAAAACGCATAGAGAGAGACAACATGGATACGTTGGATAGATACAAGTGCCCACAGAACATCGACCATAGTTGGCGGATAGAAGAATGCGTAGGGTTTAGAGAAAAGAAAAGAAAAGAAGGAATGAGCACTAAATGAACACGCACAGAGGAGAACGCGAATTCAAAACCATGAATGAAGGTTCCATTGCATAAACGTGTGGGAAAACGCGAATGAAGGAAGACGCGAATAGAAAAAACGAATGAAATAAAAACGTGAATGAAGAAATCAAAACGCGAATGTACAAAGATCATATACAAATGACAAGAGTGAAGACAAAACCAAACGAAAAACTTACCAGAGCAAAACGCGAAGGATGTTGAAACAATGGCGAAATCTCCAAAACGCGAACTTGTAGTTGGAAAGAAATCCGCACAGCAAGAGGAGAGGGGAAAATAAAAAGTGAACAAATCAAATGAGAGATGAATTCATTCACTTAAGTTGCAAATGAAAATTAAAAACCTAACTCAAGTCGTGCAATAAATTTAGGCACGAAAAGTGGCACGATTGACGAAAAACGCGAAATTGTGAAGAAACGTGCCAGAGGAATGAAAAAAGTTTAAGTGTTGAGAAAAAATGTAATGGCGCTAAAATTTAGCGCTCTTGCATTTTTTTGGAATTTTCACTTCATGCAGGGGCGCTAAATTTTAGCGCCCTTACATTTCCAGACTTAGCCAAATTTTGGATTTTCCCTGCAGGGGCGCACTTTTTCAGTGCTACTGCATCTTCCGTAATTTGCAAAGTATTAACAGTGAAATGTCGCGAAAGATCTCGTTTCGAAGGTCTTTGCGAGGAGAACAAGGTGGAATGCTCGAATTGACTATTCGAGACTTGGGAACGCACTTCGAGGTGACTCGAAAATCACCCCGTTGTGCGTACTTGAACTTCACGAATCCTAGGAAACGGACAAGTTTCGTAGGGGGGTTATCCGTGGAACGAGCGCTGCTAGATTCCGCGATAACAAAATCAACATATAAGTAGCAAATATCAAAAGATTAGAATAAAGGGATAAAGAAACTTATCTTTATTGAATTTTGATATATCTTTCTTCCATCTTTTGCTCCTCTCGAGAGTGCTAATCTCAGTACAACAAAAGATAATCTGCTCAACTCAGATTTCTTAGACGCATTATGCAGCCAACATATACAGCATAGAATCAGGCCTCTCAAGACACCGTCATAGTCCATGCACAAAGAGAATGTTATCAATGTGATCATCCAATCACAACGAAATTGCAGTTCTCTTTTCATCTCAAAGTCACACTAAGAGATCTTCACAATCAACATGAACCAGCTTGCAATGAATGATTGTCATCTCCAAAGGATCTTATGCCAGTGATCACTATCACGAACTTTACCAATCACTCATGATTCAAGTAAACAATGTCAGACCTACACAACTTAGAAAATTGAATTTTACCCCAGATTAAAAAAAAAAAACATAAACAAAAGAATACTTATCTCTTTATATTGAACTATTCTACAGATGGGGCTTGTTTGCAGTTTCTTCTCAACTTAGTTGAATCCTTTACATCACTTATGTAATGGCCTTTATACCCAATTCCAATAGATGTAATATGTTGATTCCATGTCAATCATAGGACCAACATCTTGGAGTTTGAAGTGACCCACAGATCATCTTCAAACACAGGTGATAACCAAGGCACCAATGCTTCTCAGATCTCAAATTATATGGAGAAATCACATTAATAGTAAATAGACGTTCTCTCTTCATCTCCAGAATTGATTTCTCAAAGCCTTTCCTCGAAACATATGCTAAGGTTAACTAGCTTATTCTTCTTTACGCAGACCAAACAGCATGATGGAGCGATCTTAATATTTGAATAAGGTTGAAGACCATTCAAATCTTATTCCAATGTTTGTCCTAGAAGACTGCATTGACCATGATCTGCAACTTCAGAATCATGCTGGCAACTCCATTAAGCAACTCCAAGAATATCATATCCTGGTGATGACTTCCACACAACTGAAGCAAACTTATCCAAGGCAGACCCAACCTTGTGCCATGTTGGTGTCGATCCTGCATACATTAGAAGATGTCATCAGTAAATTTCAATATTTTCAACAATAAATAAGATGACGGCTCCAATGAACAACATGGATTGCTACATCCGACACCCATTTAAGAGACTTGAAATTCGATATCTTGAGTGTCAGAAAGAAATCTTGTTGGCATTCAAAGGTTATGCTCTGCTTCATACATTTATCAATATCCATGATATGATTCCCGTGTATTAGCGGATTCTTCAAAGATTGTGCTCCCATACATAATCCGCTACATAAGTCCACGATGAAGAGTCACATGCCCTGTACTAGCAATGGAACTGAATTATCGATAACCAAATAATATGAGCCCGATCTGCGATTGGCTGAAGATATTAGTGGATCACTGGAACCAGCATACTCGAATGCTTTAGCGCTAAATGAAATGCACGCCTTCAATTCAAACACGGGTAATGGCGATGATGACCTTTGGAGAATCACGAACATGGAAACGGAAGTCTAGTGAAGACGCCAATAATGATCGTGGGTCTTCAAGAAGCTCTTCTAGTATGTTCACGGACTACGCAGCAATACAACCTTTGACCACAATTGCTGGAAAATTTTCAAGTGCACGATTTACCCAGACTGTATAATAAATTTGATCACTTCAAATTCTTTCATGAAATTCACAAATCTGATCAGATCTTCACACAAACCCGCTTTGATACCATGTTAGTTTTATGATCAGATGTAAAACACAGAAATTTAACTCAAAATCAGACACAATAACACAACATATACCCTGGGAAAACCCTCCAATTGAGGGAGAAAAACACAGCAACAAATATCTCTCTTATATATATAAATAATGGCAACAATTCTCTTTACAATGAGGCCAATCACAAGGCCAATATTCAGCACCAGCAATGGCAACAATAACAGATAACAATCTGCCCTTCCTTAAACTCAGCTTTGCACTTGAAGGAATTCGCAATCTGCTCCTTGAATAATTCGCACTTGTATGAAGGGAAAGAATCAAACTTGCTTGATGTCAAATGAAGTGGGAAAGACCTTGTGTAAATACATTTTGATATAGAGGTCGCACCTCTTCAAGAGCAAGGTCGGCCAATATAAGAAAATATAACTACAAATAATAAATGCAAATACAAGGAAGGTCGGCCAAGATGTAAATTACATTGTTGCCTAAGTGAAGCGCCTCTTCACTTAATTATCTCAATAAATGAATAGCCGTTAGGCTATATGAATTTATGTGTTCACTCGTGGCTGGAAGAATGAGCCTGAAGCTGCTATAACATCAACACTTTGTGCAAGCTATCCTCAATTCCTTTTGCACTTGATCAATCTCCTTCAAAAAACTAGCAACCTTCAAAATGAGAAAAATGGAGGGCAAAATATGTTTGTTAGACCAATGAAATGATAAATGAGTGATAAAATCATGTTATAAATGCATTTTAGGGTTTCATTTGCACTTTAAGTGCTTTAAAAAATGTTTTTTTTTGGCTTTTGGGAGCCCAAACTCCACGGGAGCATCTAGGTATGCTTGGGCACAGTTGGGAGGCGCCCAAGTATCCTCGGGTTCTCTGTGGATCTGCTAGGAGCGGACCCACAGAGAACCCGAGGGTGCCTGGGTGCTCCCAAATGCTCCCCAACATGAATCCGTGCCCAAACGCTCCTGGAGCGGGCACGCAGGGCAAAACAGAGGAACTCGGTAACATTGTATGTAAGTGATAGGAGAAGATAATATGATAACAAAACGTATCACACATTCAAATGCACAAAATATGATTATAAAGCAAAGTGCTCCCTCTTGAAATCCAAAGTTTGAAATCAAAGTACTTCCATCTTGCCACAATCCTTTCATAGAAGTTGCTTGCTATTTAAAAAGTAGTATATTGGGATTTACCATTATTGTATCAGTATGTATTGTATAATGCCAAGGGTCAAAACCAAATAGATTATTGGGAAAAACATAACAAAGTATGTTAAAGAACATAGAAACATAATCAGCCATGATAAAACACATGCATGCAAGGAGATTTTTTGCTACAACTATGCATGGTTAAAAAGGAAAATTCTTCCCAAAAGTGATATAGTAAATTGAATAGCAAGTCATTGATACCTTGAATGTCATAACATCCGCAAGAAGCATCATATGCCGAATATCAATGCTCATCCCATGACTCTTCATGGTATACTCTATTTGTTCAATTATGACACTTCTAGCCGCTTCTATTCCAAGTGTTTGTTCAATTTCAATAACATGATTACTTTTGGTATTTCTTCCATCGACTCCTTCAATACCCATCACAGCTGCAAGATTTGTACTGCAAATAGTGAAATTATACACTACATTAGCAAAATGCTTGAAATTGCATCTTACCAAGCAAAGATGGTACTAGTACTCATACAATGCTGAAATGGTATTTTAACACTGCTTAATAAATGCACAATTGTCAAATGAATCAAATTAAGCTTATCAATCTAGACACTTTAGTCAATGCATGTTGACAAGGTAGTAAATAATATTTGAAAGAAGCAGCGTATACTATCAAACAGTATTGTTTTGTATTAGAATGTGTGTGTGAATGATATTGCATTTTTTCATAACCCTAAACTGGATACGGCATCAAATGGCATTGTACTGTATCCAGACATTTCAGATATGGCCTAAATACAGGCTTATGTCTGGATGCATCCTGTCATTATATCTGTGCCACATCTCTGAGTTCTGTATCCGTATCCAGTATCCAATATGCAGATAGACATATATAGGCATGATAGGCAAAAATTTAACAACTCTGGTTAATAAAAAGTGATTTTTTAATGAAGTCATCTGATCTTGGCCTTAAACAAGCAAAGGATTGGCACGTATAGGGATTCACCACCATCAGACAGTAATCTGGAATATATGACTGAAAGGGAACCAGAGGATTTTTCAAGAATTGGAGAGGCCATTGAAAAGTGCACAGCTGAAATAGAAGCAGCCCTGTCTTCTGAGAGATCAAAACAAGTTAAGGTAGCCCTGAAATACACATGCCAGAGACAAAGTATTTTTAAACCAGCGGTCTGTAATATCATTTTACTCATGAAGGGGTTATTAGATGAAAGAGGAGAAGCAGAAACAAGCCAAATGGAGAGCACCCCCCTTGGGTTGAATCAAACTTAATTTTGATGGATCCTCAAAGGGAAACCTAGGGATCATTAAGCAGGATGCCTCTTTATAGATCATAATGGGATCTTTTTAGCAGCCTTGTCAATTTTTATCAATTAGAACAAACAATGAAGTAGAGAAAATTAGATTGTTTTGAGGGATTAAAACTTGTACTTTTGATGGCCTGTCTACATTTATTAATGGAAGATGATTCCCAACTAATAATGAATAAGGGATTGGCCTGAAGTTGGAAGCTAGAGAACATCCTTAGGGAAACTAGGGAACTAGTCCTGAAATTGTCCTCAATAAATTTTAAAAATTGTTTGATAACGCATTGATCCATTTAATCTCCTATGTCCTAACAAAAGTTGGAGCACTTGAACATCTAATAGGATCAGTAACAAGTGTTCGGTCTAAAAAGTAGGAGGGCCTTCAACCCCTCCTCTTGAAGGACTTTATCATTCAGAAAGCTCTTTTTGTAGGCCTGAGTAACAAGGTCTTGTAGATTTTAGTTGGCAGGCATTTTTCAGAATTGCAATTATTACAGGATAGGCCTAAAATGCAATCATCCCTAAAGACTCAAAGGTCAAAGTCTAATCTAGGCACTATTTGCTTTAAAACTTCATAATGTCTAAAATGAAATATCTTTTCTGCCATAGTTGGCACCTAATATCAGGAAAGTGTGCACAAACATTATTAATATAGTTACTTTTCCCATTTCTATTCCCTCTATACTCTCTAATTCACTCTGCAATCTTCATTCTGGTCATCCAAGTCCACATCTGCAAATAGAGCATATCAAGGAGGCAATGGCACCCAACAGAAAGGAACTCTGTGGTACTCCATATGCTTAAGCAATATCAGATTGGAGGGTTAAAACATCTGCACAAAAGACTCAAGCACTCTAGCAAAAGAAAAACATCGATAGAAAACAACACTTGCAGGGAAATGAGGAAGATAGTTGAGGATAGTTGTGGGCATGCAATGCACTAAAGGACACAGGGAAAATTGAGTGGTTCAAACAGGTTGTGTCAAGTGCAAGGAAGGTGCACATGTTCATATGCAACCATTACACTTCATTGGCATTGTTTCAATACTTTTGAGGAAGGGATTCCTCAAACTAGTTGAGAGTTGATTTGCATCTTCATTTTATAGGAGAAGATGCTTGAGTTTCAAGAGTTCCCATTGAAATTAGTGGTTCTTTGAATTTCATGAATGGAATAGATGAGGAGAGTCCAGGACATATTAAGAGTTGAGTTGAGTGATGCAATAGTAAGTGGTTCCTTTTAGTTAGATGTGTGACACATCACATCTACTGTATAAACTACTTATACAACCATTTGATATGTAGAATCTGATAGTCCTAAACTTGCAAAACCAAATAAAGAAACTATATTAATGTCCACAAATGACCAAGAATTGGTCAGAGGGATAAAAATGAAAATCATTTACAATAGCAAAGAACTAGGGTGAAAGGGGGCTATCGCCTTGGAGCAAACACAATAAAGTGAGGAAAAATAGGACAATCAAAGGAAATAGACATATGATGGTTAACTCACAAACTAGTAAAAGTTAAATAAAAGTGCAAGGGGAAGACCCTAAAAATTCATATAAGCAAATAAAGACCACCTAGGTAGGGAACCAAACACCTTCGGTTCCAATAGTTTGGGACATGTTAAAAAAGCCAACAAAATTATTGCTGATCATTCTAGGAATACTAACATAGAGTCCAAGAATGCTTGTAGGGGAAAGTCCATAGTTTAGGGGGTCAAGTTAGACAAGCATTGGAGGCATCCAAGTTTGAGTAGAACTTCTGTAACACTCAAAATCCAAAGAATTGTTGGTGTTAGAGAAGAAACTAGAAAGGTGAGCCTACCCTTAAGATCTATGCCACGAAAGAGAGGTAGAGGTTTCCTAATGTCAAGATAAGACAGCCAATGAGAATGAGATTCGTCGTACCAAGGAGTATAAGCAACAGTAGATCACATGAATGAGCAATGTCTACTGATCTATCTCCATCTATACATGAATTAAGAGCACCCAATGAGAACTTAATGTATCCAATATCTATCAAGGGTTGAAAGAATAATGTAATCAGTCTAGTTGATATTGGACCACCATGAAGAGATTTATGCCTAAAAGTGATGACCTCATGAAGAAATAGGGATAAGAATCTCTAATCAAGGTAGCAAAAGAAAGCAGATAGAGAACCACCCAAATCTCTTATAGACAATAGTATCTCTCATAGATTTCATAGTAGACTGGACATTGGAAAATAAAATGCTCCTTAGACTCAACCTCCTAGAGACAACAAAGATAGCAACCCCTTTCACAATATAAAATATGGGGTCTAGCTCAACATAGAGTTGACAGGAGCATACTTACAACTAGCCAAGGGGAATCCTCAAACTATGAGAACAATGATGCTGAAGATAGTTAGGTCAAACAATGGTCTCATAATCATTAGCAATTTGTAAGAAGTGCTCAACATAGAAAGCTAGATTGCAGTTGAGAGAGTTCAATGGAGAGGTTCAAGCAACCTAGATGTATTGAGCATTGATTTCCTCTCTAATGAATTAGTTGAGCAACTCTTTCCCTAGAAGCAGGTGATAGGGAGCATACAAGGAGTAACTAAAAGAAGGAAGCCTATCCAAAGAAATGTTGATAGACTGGAAGAGAAAATAGACCTCCAAGAACTAGCAATAATAATGTCTAGAGGAACCTAGAGAGGCAATCTCCATTAAGGAAATGAGTGCCAAAAAAATGATATCTTACACAAGACAAAGCAAAACTACCAATCAATCTAAGCCTATGTCTAAACCAAGTGATTTTGTAGATACTCTAGAGATGGAAGGGTTGGGTGCTAAATTTGGCTTGCACACTACATTGAGGAATTGCCTATTTACACTAGATCATATGTTGGAGAAAAATTGTTTGAACCCTCTCAATCCAAAACTAGTCACAAAATCCCAAGCCAAAACCCCAAACATCAGAACTATACATCATAGAAGGATAAACAATTGTGTTGAAGAGTGTCATGCCCCCGAAATTGCAAATCCCAAGAATTGAAATGCAATAAATAACAATATAAATATTAAAAATATATATAAATATAAATATTAACAATTTAATATTATTATTTTTATAACCATTATAATATAAAATAAAATATATAAAACTAATTTCAAAATAAATAAATTAACATATAATATATTAATATAAAATAAAGGGAAATACAATTATGGGATAATCAGTGATTTATCACACAGCAGTGATTATGTTTGAATAAAAGGAAGAAATAGATAAAGGAAAGGCAGCGATTCAAAAAGACAAGGCAGTGCTGTTGTATGAAAGGCAACGATTATTAATATGGTTTCCCAGGCAGCAATTAACATGTTCCCAAGGTAATGATTAGTGGGTGCAAAGGCAGCGATAGAAATGAATAAAAGATTAAAGATTAATAAGTGTGTCATAACCCGCCTGAATGCCGAGTTATTTTTCTATGCAACTACCTGACTGTTACTCGGTTTTAAATGATTTGTATGGTTTAGGCTTGTTTAAGGTTTTTGATAAAGATAATGCCAGGAAATTAAAACATATACTTGTAAAGTAGAGCAATACTTGAATCAAGCAATAGACTTAAATCTGATTTATAATATTATTGAAACGAGCATAACATTTCCAATACGTGTAAACCAATGCTGGAACAAGCCACACAATTTCAAATCATACTCATCAAAACTTGGCAAATACATTTATCCATACCAGGAGTCCACAGCTCTCTATTTTCAGATCTGAAATCACTGATCAGCATACATAGACCTCATGGACAGCAACACCTAACTTCAGAGATTGAGTTCTCCCACTTGGATAGGGTTGTAGATGATTGCCTTGATGAATACGCCCAGACATAAGCAAGAAAGAAGCCAAGAAAGGGATTGCTTGGGCTTCTAGGTTCACACGCCCAGCTAGGAGTAATCTGACGGCCCTGGAAGCAGAATGGTACGGCCTGCCAGCAGCAAGAGTACGGCCCAGCAAGTGTCTCCTTGCTGATCTCACTCAACTATGGTGACCTTCAGACTTTCTGAGTATAGACCCCTTCAAAGACTCGCAGAAAACTTCTCAAATATGCTCAGTATTGACTCCTGGATGAAGCCAATCCACACTGCAACCTTAAGAAGGTATTGCACACCCTCAGGAAGCTGCACAATGAAGATACCATGTTCTTCAATGTCATGAAATTGCAGAAATTGCAGAAACCCCCATTTCTTCTCCCAACGCCAAACTCATCAAAGCCAAATGTAAATAAAATGTCATAAGATGAATCGAATGCTTTTTGGAAAAAGCTTTTATACTCCTCATAAAAGGCATGATTCCCAATGAAGAATATCACCTTTAAAATATAATATAATTTGATTTTGTTGCTTTTTCATTTAATCTCAATATATGGGCACCCAAACCAAGGTAAATAAATAATTTGTCTTTTATACATAATCGGCCCCCACTTTAATGAGGTCATAAAGTGACTTTATAACATGTACATTTAAATACATTAATTATTATTAAAGTCAACTTTAATATAATAAAAAATGCACAACTTCATTAATATTCATCATTTCTCTACCCTGTCTGAGCCAGGTGGTCAACCACTGTGTCAATTGCCCAACCAAGTGCCTTTCTATTATTAGCAATACTGGACTCCAACCTCGAGGTGACTTACTATAAATAGTAAGTGTGTATAATTGAGTCCCCAAACACCAACAAAGGCCAAACCTAAACAATACCATGCTCTAGAGAAGAAGAACAACTCGATAACTACCCAACAGGACCCTCTATCCATGAGTATTAGCCTACGAGGGTCAACTAATAGGCTAATCAATGAGATGCAGAGGCGAGCAAAAATGGGGACATTACAAAGTGTTAAAAAGGCGGCATGGGGAATAGTTAACAAAGGTTATGACCTTTTAAAAGGGATATCACTTTTCAAAAGGGTGTCTCTCTTTATAGAGACACAAGGATATAATTGGAGGGAGAGTGTGAGAAATAGGGGGGAAGATATCAGGATATATACTTGAAGAATTAAGATAAAGTCTGATATATGGAAGCAATCAAAAATAAATAATAATCTGTACTCAGAAAGGCAGCAGTCATTAAATATGATATGGGATTGGGAGATCAAGGACATCAATCAATAGGAAATCAATTAGAAATCTGAATAAGAACAGCAGATTGAAAGAAACAGAATAACACAAGGAATATAATCAGATTTAAACACAGATATATCGAATGAGCAAGAAGCATTATCTTCTGAATATTAAGCCAGAAAACATCTTCAGAAATACATTCACAATCTAGGCGTCAAATATCACAGAACATCAGAAAGCAAGTAAGCAGATCTGAGTTGGTTATCTGCCACTCAAGGACAGAATCAGTAACTATTGCAATTGCTGCTGTGAATATATCCGTCTTATGGATTAATAACTATTGTGGTAAGCTCTATCATGATTATTGTATGTAATTATATAATTTTTTATTATCATAATTTGTATTTATTTTACTCATCAAACAACCATGGGGAGGAGCGGGGGAGATACCAGTAGGTTGAGCAGATACTAGACTTCTTCCTAAGTATGCCATTCCATAGTGGATGATTGTGTGTTTGCCACTTGGAGCCAAGGGGTGATATCCGCCCTTGGGCTTAGGGAGAGGATGTCTACGGGCCTCCTATGGTAGCCTTTTTCCCCAACCTCTACATGGATTGGTTGTCGAGATGAATTTGAGGGGTTTTAATCATAAGAGGGGTGGATAAGGCAGCAAGGGTAGGAAATGCAGATACAAGTTGTCCGCCAAGTATGCCACCCCATGTTGGATGACTGTGTGCCACTTGAGGGCCAAGAGGGATGGTATATCCGCTCTTGGGCTTGGTGTGGATAGCTTCTAGTGGACCTATCATGCTCCTCATCGTAGTCCCATTATGATCCAACTTCCAATGTGCATTATGATATTGTGTGACTTATATTACTTGAAATAGTTAGATATTTACATGATTTAAATAGATAAAACATTTATTATATGTTTGATTATATGAATTATATTCCAATGTTATCTAACATGATTGCAGGACCTAAACCAAGATTTATCTGGCTTAAAGCATTTAATTGGTAGGTTGTAACCCTAACTGCATTAACTTGTGTTTCTAGGGCAAGAATTAGGGTTATCCCAAAAGGGGACATTACAAAGAGGCATCTTAAGAGGGATATCCTTGAAATGCACCTAGAAGCATTCGTACTCAAGGGTAGAAAGCAAGGCATATCCCATGATGAGATTGAGAGGCAATCTACAAAGATAAAGAAAGGTCAATGAACTCCTAGATAGGTATAAGAAATGGTAATCTCCACTAGGCCCCTTTTGAAGAAAAAATGAAACTCGGAAAGAGCATCCTTGGTAGTATTGAAGACCATAACCTTAGTTTTACTGTTGACCACAAGTTGGAAAAGATTAGAAAACTTAGAAAGGGCATCCAATTGTCTATGCGAGAAATTGGGAGAATGCAAGAGGAGGGCAACACCATTGCAAAGAGCAATATAGTAATCACAACATGGTGAAGCAAGCAACTATCATTTGTATGAGTATGATCTCTAAGAAATTCCTCAAACTAATCAATGTAGATGCCAAAAAGAGTGGAGAAAGAGTGTAACCATGTTTGACTCCAATAGTACTCTTAGACAAATTTAGAGGCCATGAGGAGTCCAAAATCATCCTACAACCATCTCATAAAGACACATGATGGTAATAATGAGGATATTGGAAATAACAATGTTACACAATATTTGGAACAACAAATGCCTTGGGATGTATTCAAAGCTATTTTCCACAATGCTTGTAGGGTGGGATGGCAAGAAACATGGTGATACATTTTGAGGATACTAATAGATGGGAGGCTCTCTTTAGGGGACACTAGGGAGCAAAAATTAAAAAAATTGGAAATTTAAAAAGAGAGAAAATTTCAATTATACATATTAAAAGGAAATCACCATACTCGTTATATAACCATATTATGAGATATTAGAGCTGAATTGGCAATTCACACGAGTCAACAAACAAATTAACAAAGTTTCAATGTCTAATCATCTAAGTCTAATTCATGGTGGCACAATTGCAATACACTCTATTTAATGCAAAGGGTGGTGGCAAATTGGTCTAACCTATAGTGCTAACAAGAGAATGAGAATTATGTTAATCTTCACCAATGACCAAAATAGGTCAATGGGACTTAGAAAATACTAATTATAAAAGAGAATAAGTAATAAATAATGAAAAGTTAAAAATTGTGTGCCTTAAGAATCAAAGATTCTCTTGGTGTTACTCTATTTTTCCATTAATAATCTATAGAACATTGTGCTATCAACATTTTTAATAACTAGTATCAACTCTAGCATCAATTTGACAACTTTAGATTTAGGGTTTTGGACCGCTTTTACTTTTCTTATAAAAAAATCAAATTGCAAGTTTTTTATTAAAAACATGTTTTTCATTTGGGGACTATCAGTTGTCCCTAGAAAGCTAACAACCATTTTTGGATAGGTAGGGAGGATAAGTGATGGCTTGGCGCATTTTTGATGCAACTCACTTACCTAAAATGTCATGGGGATGAGGATAGATGGAAAAAACCTAGGGACACATCTGCATGTACTCCTAAAGCAAAGGCCTTAAATTCCAATAAATGAAAAAAATAATTTAGAAATGCAATGATGAGCCTCTTCAATGATAGTATAAGGTGTGAAAATGTGGTCAATAGCCTAGAAATCTCTCCTAAAACTAGTCTACCCTTTGACCCTCAAATTATTGTCCTCTAGCACCTCAAAAGCAAACAATCAAGTATTGTAGCATAACATTTTGCAAAGGTATGCGCAATCATGATAGTTCTATAATTACTTGGATTGAAGCAATACCTCTATTTAAGAATGAGGTGCAATATGTTCTAGACACAAGTAGAGAGGAAGCCCAAATGAAGCTCATTGAAAATCCATGAAATGTGGTAGAATAAATCCACGCCGTACTACAAAAGCTTCCTCACAATTAGTCACTTTGTTGAAGTAAAAGCTTCAAAATAGCACTTTGGACATCACTATGGAAAACAAGTGGCAAAGGAGGTTGGGGAAGAGAGAACTCTAGTGCTAGGTTGTTTCAAGATATCACAGAGAGAATTAGCATAGAGTTCCAAGAAAATGAGATGATAGTATTATGAATAGTGGAGGCGTTCTTGAGAGGAGGGTATGCCAAAAGATCTAATGGAAGTGGAGGGCAGCAAGGAGCTTGTTTTACCTTGGTGCAAGAAACCCACTTTTCTTATGTTGAAGAAGATGTTGATAGTCTCTAGAGGTGGTGAAAATGGAGTAGTTCCAAGAAAGGATAAAATGCAATCTCCAAAGAATGGCTTTACATTCATAGGAAAAGGACCATGAAGATCAAGTGCAAGAGTAATGGACTACATGCAAAAGGGAGTGAAGGGCTACCCTCCTAAAAACATTAGAGAGAAACTCATACATGGCAATGACAGTGGAAGGTCGATGGAAATAGAAGTTGGGCATAAGCTAAGAGTGTTGGAAGCTATAGCCAAAGAAGAACTCATCATAAAAATGGAATACCATGCAACAAGTATTAGTGACTTGAAAGGGGTGGGGGGTCATAGAGGCAAAGTTGGGGTGAAAAGAAAGGGTGGGAGGAGCCTAGAGGATCAATAACATGATTGGCAAAGGGGGTTAGATGAGAGATAAAGGGGCCTCATATATGAGAGATGAAAGATCTATAGTTGTTGAGATTCTCCATTATGGGAACATAGACAACGTACTAGTCCCTGTACCCAAAATTTCCGGTGAATCATTTACATATAAAATAGCCGTCTCCTTATTCATTTAACTCACACACCCTAATTTGATTGGCATCCCCGTCCCCGTACTAGTACCAGTACCCTGCATCTCCCGATAACTATGGAAAGATCTATTGGTAAGAACATAATCAATAATGCTACACCACCACCATGAGGGAAGCACTAAATCAATGAGAATCCAAGAAATGTGATAGCCCATTGAGAATGTGAAGACACTAAGATTCTCCCAAATGAATAAGGTATACATAATGGCATGGTTATTCTTGTTAGTCAAAGTCCTCAAAAAAAAACTTATTCACATCTTATTTGGGTGCATTTAGTATATAGTTGCGGACCACATACCCTTAGCTTGACAAAGATGTTTAACAAATTGTAATAGATTTTATTTAGAACGAAAAGGTACCATCAAAGGTTGATACTTTGAAAATAACCATATATTTTGTTGTACCCAATCTGAAACTTGATGGTCATACTACTTGATAACCATTTTCGTCATCAATTATAATTGTTTGTATGTCAAGTCTTGGTCAATTATAGGCATTTCCAGTCAAGTGGCAAGGTTATCATGTCAAATTCTACTATTTCTACTAATGTTTGTTGTAGATTGCTCATGGTTGTAATATTCTAAATGAAAGAATAAGTTCTTAACAAAGGGTAGTTGAGACTTGGATGTGAAGAAAGAATAGGCTGTAATGTCCCCATTTTCGCGAGCATCAAAGTTTTGAGGATTAGCCTATCATTTGACCCTCGTAGGCTAACGCAGATGGTTAGAGGGTCTTGTTTGGCAGATATTAGGGCAGTTTCTTCTCCACATCTTTGGGTGGTTCAGGGTTGGCCTTCGTTTGGTGATTTAGGACTCAGTTTCACATACTTACTATTTATAGTAAGTCAGCAGGTCATGAGGGTCCAATGTTTCTATTTATAGAAAGGCACATGGACATGTGGTGAGTTCAACGTTGATCCCAGTTTTCAGTTGGCTAGGCGAAATATGGAGTAATGTGCAAGTTATATTATTTAATTATTATTAGGGGTGACTTCAATAATAATTACTCATGAAAAGCATATTATAAAGTTATATTATAACTTTATGTCTAAAAGGGCCACTCAATCTCTAAAAGCACATTAAATAATTTATTAAATGGGCGCCTACTTTGAGGAAATATTTTATAGAAGACATAAAGGGCACATTTAATATTATTTTAAATGATTAAAAAGAGAAGCTTCTAGAGGGTCAGCCTCTTCTTGGAGAAATTATAAAAGGGATCAACCAAGGCCATTGTAATTATCTAGGATTTTGATATTTGGCTTTGAAGTGTTTTCACTATGGAGAGGACGAAACCTAGGGTTTCTGCAATTTCTGCATATTTGGCATTGGAGAGTGTAGCTTCTTCATTGTAACAACTACCTGAGGGTGTGAGACTATCATTTGAAGGCTGCTTTGTGGATTGGCTTCATCTAGGAGTCAACATTGTGCTTCATTGGATTTACAGGAGAGATTCAGAATAAGGGTTTCACCATCTTTTCAAGATCAGAAGATTGTTATTCAGGTATGATCAATCTTTGTAAATTCAAAGCAATAATAAATAATCAAGTTGATCATTTGATATTGTAGTTTCAACATTTCTCTCTTTGCATTTGCTTTGCAAGTTTATGCATTTCTTGGTAAATATTTGGAAAACTTCAAAACCCACAAAAACAAATCAAACACAAGTTCAGGAGTTTTCAACAAAAATACAGAGCTTTCAGTTTGGGAGAACTTAGGGTTCTTACAGTGGTATCAAAGCAGTTTTCTTGCCATCCTGTTGGGTGAATCAAAATATTCTGAGTATTTGATATATTCTAGGGTTTTTGGTCTGAGACAAATTCCAAGCATTTCAATGGGATTTATCCTGCTAGGAAGATCAATATAAGGTGATTATATCCTTGAATATTAATACAATCATTGGTAAGGTCTATTCTTCAGGAAATCTATTATATTGGAAAAGTAATATTATCAAAGGAGTCGGAAAGTGCAGACAAGACAAATTGGTGGAAAAGACAAATTGTCAAAAATGAGTCACTTGCTGAGTAAAACAAATCGACCACTTGAAGAATTCAAATTTTGGCAAAAGACTTTGAAGTTCGTATTTAATTTGAAGGCGGTTTTATTCATTGGAATAAGACGAGCTGGAAATAAAAATCGGGAGCTGCTTGAATAATTCATCTTCATAATCGGAAACTTCCTGAGAGTCTACTCTGACATGAGAATTAGAGGAAGAGTTGATTTCTTATTTGGAAGAAGATAAATACCACCACCGAGCTATATAGAATCCATCGTGCTTGTCAGGAATTAGATGAAGACAAAATAAAGTTTGCAGTCATCGATAAAGACAACTGTTGGGACACTAGTGAATTCGTTGAGTTTGGGCGCAGCCTGTAGATATTTTATTTTGACTTTGTGGAGGTTATCCAGGGACGCAGTGGTATATATATCTGGGAAGAGTTCGTTTCTATTTGTTGTGAGTTGGAGATTGCATTTTTCAGCTAGCACGTGTTGGAGAAGAATTGATCAGTTGTATATGATCATCTTATGTTAAACATAGTAGACATCACATGAGCTGGGAGGTATGTTGCTGACTTGTTAATAAGACAAACAAATTTAGCCACCAGCCTCTTATTTATCTTCAAATCTTTCTTATAAAAGAAATCGTGGGAGTCATATGAAGCCATCGCTCATTAAAAAAGACTATTGCATATTAATATCGATTAAAATTCTGGAAATGATTATTCTATCTATAATGTGTGACTCATGAGCTTGGAAACCATTGTGACAATTACTTGACAACACTGAAGCATCATTGAAATTTATACTCATCCATTTGATGAAGGAAAAGGTCAAATGCTTACTGTAAGTGCTAGTTACATTGATGAGTATATATATAATTTATGAATTGAAATTTCTAAGCAAACTGTTAGGGTTAGCATATAATCTCTCATTGTATTCTTGAAGCAAAGCATGTAATAGTTTGAATTAAGTAATCTGAAACAACTTTTAGCAGTACTTGGGCTATTAAGCGTTTGATCTGTTTGCATACGTGTTGTGAATCTGAATACATATATTTGCAACCAAAAGGCAAAATTGTAGTCCAGCAGAGATAAATCACTACAATGTAACAGAAGTTAAATCATCTCAGGTCAGATCAATCTTGAAATTAGTTTGACAAGTGAAATTGTCAAACTAGAAAGAGAAAATTGAGAAAATATCGTCTACAAGATCAAGGGTTCCTTTAGTGCTTGCAGCTGATTGGTGGGTTTGGAAAAATGAAGTCTATGCAGGAACTCATGCCAAAGCTCACACAAGTTGTTCAAGACTATGACCGAAATTTGACAAAGCTTCTAGTGCATCAGGATTCCAAACAAGGCTCACAGAGGAGTTTTACAGTGTGTACATGATGAGGAGTGCTTAAAGTTTTGCTTTTGATCCACCAATACACGATTCATATTAAATGCACAATTCTTGTGTGCATGATGATTCTCTTTGCGAAATCAAGGAGAGCAAATCATTTTTGTGTGCAGTGTTACCATCTTCAAAAGATGAAACTAGAGGTTGTAGGTACTCAACTTAGTTGTTTGCAGGGAATTACTTAAAGGATCAGAGGATGGATTACCATCATGCTAGTGTGTATCTGACAGAGTTTGCCACTTCGGGGTTTCAATGGAAAATAAGGCTTCCTAGAGGTTGTTGTGGCAGAGGGCATGATGTCTTGGTTAGTCAACACATCCATGGGAGTTTAGAAGGAGTTGTAGAGAGATATTGTGTTACAGACACTTCTGGATGTTCTTATCTTTGCAAGACGGTGAGGTTCGGTATTTTTGGGATCCAGGTGGTGACAGGTTTGGCATTGTGTATTGGACGGGTCCAATTGGATTGCTTCACTATCTGCAGCATGGTGAAGTTGAGATTAGGGTTGACCAACGGAATTTTGAGAGTGTTATTCCTAGCAAACTTCTATTCTGGATTTGGGATCTAGGTATATTATGTTGGACACTCTCTAGTACGTTGAGGGATCCTTTGTGTGCATCAGGGTTCTGGTCTGGATTCACTGGGGAGTATTGCCGCATGTACATGGTGTGGTTCATTTGCAGTTTCACTTCAGGTTCTCATGTACATGAGTTGGGTTCGATGCACAGTTTCAGTGCGCATGGATTGGACAGTTGGACTGTTGTCTATGTTTGCGCAATTGAGATTATGCTGGTGTTGCAGTAGTTGTGTTCATTTGTGGGACATTACACAGTCTTCTTTTGGACCTCCAGTGGGATGGTATTTCTTTGCAGTAGAGAATGCTTGGGGACAAGCAATTTCAGGGAGGGCGGACTGTAATGTCCCCATTTTCGTGAGCATCAGAGTTTTGAGGATTAGCCTATCATATGACCCTCGTAGGCTAACGCAGATGGTTAGAGGGTCTTGTTTGGCAAATTTACGGTGGTTTCTTCTCCAGACCTTTGGGTGGTTTAGGGTTGGCCTTCATTTGATAATTCAGGACTCAGTTTCACATACTTACTATTTATAGTAAGTCAACAGGTCATGAGGGTCCAGTGTTTCTATTTATAGTAAGGCACATGGACATGTGGTGAGTTCAACGTTGATCCCAGTTTTCAGTTGGCTGGGCGAAATATGGAGTAATGTGCAAGTTATATTATTTAATTATTATTAAGGGTGACTTTAATAATAAGTAATCATGAAAAGTATATTATAAAGTTATATTATAACTTTATGTCTAAAAGGGCCCTTAATGTCTAAAAGCACATTAAATAATTTATTAAATGGGCACCTACTTTGAGGAAATATTTTATAAAAGACATAAAGGGCACATTTAATATTATTTTAAATGATTAAAAAGAGAAGCTTCTAGAGGGTCGGCCTCTTCTTGGAGAAATTATAAAAGGGAGCAACCAAGGCCATTGTAATTATCCAGGATTTTGATATTTGGCCTTGAAATGTTTTCACTATGGAGAGGAGGAAACCTAGGGTTTCTGCAATTTATGCATATTTGGCATTGGAGAGCATAGCTTCTTCATTGTAACAGCTACCTGAGGGTGTGAGACTATGATCTGAAGGCTGCTTTGTGGATTGACTTCATCCAGGAGTCAACATTGTGCTTCGTCAGATTTACAGGAGAGATTCAAAATAAGGATTTCACCATCTTTTCAAGATCAGAAGATTGTTATTCGGGTATGATCAATCTTTGTAAATTCAAAGCAATAATAAATAATCAAGTTGATCATTTGATATTGTAGTTTCAGCATTTCGCTCTTTGCATTTGCTTTGCAAGTCTATGCATTTCTTAGTAAATATTTGGAAAACTTCAAAACCCACAAAAACAAATCAAACACAAGTTCAGGAGTCTTCAACAAAAATACAGAGTTTTCAGTTTGGGAGAACTTAGGGTTCTTACATAGACCAACAAATAAAGGAAAAGGGAAATATGTTGTAAAAAGAAATAGAACACAATATTATTCTATTAGATATCAAGATAACAATTAGGAAGATGTTTATCTCCTTATATAGAGTCCAGCAGTGAAACGGATAAACATAACATGACATAGATATTAAAAAGAAATAAAATTAAATGGATTTCATTAGATATCAGAATAGCGATTACAAAGAGCTTTATCTCCTTATATAGAGTCTGAAAATGAAACAGATAAACATGATAGGACATTGATACTAAAAAGAAATAAAATGAAACCACCTAAGTCACTATGATGACTTTATTGCAAAGGTAAGCCTTATCTTCTACTAGCCCCTCTTGAGGCATACTGCATGAAAAAAAAAAAGAAAACTCACATAATGACTAACAAAGTAAAAATGCTCAAAACTATATATTCATCATAATCTTTTCTATGAAAATAGTTCATAGTCCAAGTAGAACTCCATCAAGCTTCCTCATGACCCTCATAAAAATGTAGCTCCGAAGTTGAATTCTTGAGTTCCCAAATTACCACCTCCCTGACACGTGTATTGGCTAAACATGACATGACATAGTTACTAAAACGAAATGAAATTAAATCACTCAAGTTACTATGGTGACTTTATTACAAAGGTAATCCTTATCTTCTTATAAAATAAGTGTGAGAATTGCACTTGTAAAGCGCTAACATTAAGTCTGATAATACAGCCAGCAAACATGGCAGATCTAAGGAGTCTTCTTCAGTGCATATTTTAACTTATCATTGTCAAACAGATTTTCTGTCAACAAAGAAAAGGAGATGGTTTGTATTATTTTTCATAATACAATCAACAAACAATGATAAGGATCTTTTATAAAGTATACAGGTTAGTTTGCCATGGCATGAGGTAGCAATCAAGATAGTAAAATGACTCAAAAAGCATCCTTTAGTGTTAACATTAGTAGAAAACCAAGGTTACCGGATACGTCACCCCCCCTTTCCTGGAACGCGTATCACCGTACCAGGTACGGATGCGGATCGGATTCGGCATCAATACGGCATGGAAACGGTGCCCATGCGTGCCAAAAAAAACCCTAGATTTAGCCGCGCCGGATTCGTCGCATTCAGTTAAAAAAAAAGAAGATCTGTTCGAGACTTCAGTCACAGGGCCGAACTACAGTTTTTGTGATAAACCAACCCTAACAACACCGACGCGTAATCTATTCGTTACTTCAGAAAACTTCAGTCACTCTCGGGACAAACTACAAATTCTTTTATTATAAATCAATCATCAACTTAATTTACTCCACGGCAGCACTGAGGCGTTTCTTCTGAAGCTTGATCTCGAACAACCGGCGACGAGCTTCCATCCTTGATTCTTTCCCTGAGACTAGATTCTAGTGCGATTTTCTAGTCTCTTCGAGCATTTTCTAATCTCTTCCAGGCGTGGGTTTTCTGATCCGCGTGCATTCACCCGTGCAATTTTCTGGTTTCTTCCGGCCGCGCGATTTCTGTTTGGCGTGCAATTTTCTTCCGGCCGCGCGATTTTTGTTTGGCATGCAATTTTCTGGTTTCTTCCGGCCGCGCGATCTCTGTTTGGCGTGCAATTTTCTGGTTTCTTCCGGCCGCGCGATCTCTGTTTGGCGTGTTTGGCGTGCATTTTCCAGGTATGTAAATTACATTATTTATGTAATGAATAAAAAAAATTTGGAAAATTTTAATATATATGAAAATAAAATTTATTAAAATTTATAATAGATTTAAGAATTAAAAAATAGATTTAAGAAATTTTCGATTCTTATTAAAAATAGATTTAATAATAGTTCACAATGTTCAAATAATTATTAAAAAAAATATATATTTAAGAGGTTTTTTTTTAAATTAAATAGTCATTAAAAAAATTTAGATTTAGGAGGTTTTATTTTAATAATTTTATTATTAAATTAGTTTCAAATTTCAAAATACTTTTGTAGTGTAAAATTTACTAGTTTCGATTTATTTTAATTTTTCTTTTTTATTAATATATTTAGTTTAATTTAAATTAATAATTTATTTAGGTTTAAATTTAAAAGTTATTGTGAAAATAAATTTAGATTCATAGTTTGTATATTTTTAAAAAGTTAAATTTAAAGATAGTAAAATTTAAAAATTAAATATATATTATAACTTATTAGATACTAAAAATAGATATTTAAATCAATTTTATTGAATAAATTTTGTTTTATATTCAATTTATAGTATTTATGTTTTATAATTTTATTAAAAAATTAGTTATTGCAGGATATTAATAATGGCATCATCGTCATCCAATGACGGAACATCAGAGAACAATGACAAGTGGATCAAACCAGACCCTAAATCTCCACTTTGGAAATATGTGACCATTGTGGAAAAAATTCAAGGTGGTGGAGGTTATAAATGGATATGCCATGAGTGTCAAAATGATTACAAAGGTTCTTATACTAGGGTTCGCGGGCATCTTTGCCACATAGGAGGTACAGGGTGTGCTGTATGTCCAGGTCCAAATGTTGATGGTCGTAAAGGGAAGGGATTGTCAGATGACAAAATTGCAAAATATCAAAAAGAACAAGGTGAAGCTGATAATCGTTTTCAAGCATCAAAACAAAGGACAATTCTAAGTCAAAATAAACCCCCTTTGCATTCAGAATCAGCTTCAGGAACATCTATAGGTCACAAAAGGAGCAATTTAGGACCTCTGGAAAAAGCATTTAATTTGCAGAGTCGAGAGGATACAGATCAAAATGTTGCTCGTTGCTTGTATGCAAATGGGATTTCATTTAATGTGGTGCGTTCTCCATATTGGCAGGAGATGATCAGATCAGTTAATGAGGCACCAAAAGGATACAAAGGTCCAGGGTATGAAAAAGTTCGTACCACCCTTTTGTCAAAAGAAAGAGATATTATTGACAGACAATTGCAGCTGATTCGAGCTTCATGGAAAATATCAGGTGTTTCTATCATTTGTGATGGATGGAAGGATGCTAGAAATAGGCCACTAATCAATGTGATTGCAATGAGTCCAAAGGGGGCAATGTTTTTGAAAGCTGTGGAATGCAAGGCTGATGAAAAGGACACCCAATTTATTGCCAATATTCTAATTGAAGCAATTGAGTCTGTGGGGCCAGAAAATGTTGTTCAAGTGATCACAGATAATGCAAAAGTATGTAGAGCAGCAGGGTTGGTTGTGGAAGCAAGATTTCCAAACATCTGGTGGACTCCTTGTGCAGTTCATTCTTTGAACTTAATGCTACAAAAAATTGGCAAAGTTCAATGGATACAAAAAATTTATGAAGAAGCTAAAGAAATGCAAATGTTTATTTGTAATCATCACATGTCACAGGCCATCTATCGACAATTTGCCAAGTTGGAGTTGCTAAAGGTAAGTTTTCTTTTGTATAAAAAATATTAAAATTTTATCATTTTTTGATATATTTAAAATTTATTATGCTTTTAAAATTTTATTTTTCAATTGAAGGTGGTTGAGACTCGTTTTTCCACGCACTACATTGTTCTTAAAAGGCTTGTGGATGTGAAGCAAGCCTTGAAAAGTATGGTGATTAGTGATATTTGGGTGGTTTGGAGGCAATCACAAACAGATAGAGCAAATAACATTAGAACTCTAATTCTTGATGATGATTGGTGGGCTCAAGTTGACTACTTGCTCTCTTTTACTGAACCAATCTACAGTCTCATTCGCCGTTGTGACACTGATAAGCCAGTTTTGGGTGACATCTATGATTGCATAGATACAATGGTGGAGCAGGTTAGAGACATTATTATAGCAAAAGAGCAAGATCCAACTGATTTTTTCTATAAACAGATATATGAGGTAATCAAGAAGAGATGGGATAAAATGACAACTCCTTTGCAACTTTTGGCATACGCATTGAACCCCAAGTACTACCATGTTGACATGTTGGCATTGCCAAATAGGACAGCACCGAATATGGATGTTGAGGTAGTTGACGGATATAAGAAAGCCTTCAAAAAAATGTTTACAGATCCTAGAGTTGCAGCGGAGCTTCGAGATGAGTTTGGGACTTTTGCATCCTCTGATGGAACATATGCAGATGTTGAAGCAATGGCAGATAAAAAGGACATGGACCCTATCAAGTGGTGGAACTTTCATGGTGCCATGACTAAACATTTGCAAAAGTTGGCTATCAGACTTCTATCGCAGGTTTAATATTATATGAATTATGATTTAATTTAAATTATTTATTACTTTTTATTTTATTTTATTGCATGTCTTTGCAACTTATAATGATATAATACTTTTTTCATAGGTTTCAAGTTCTTCTGCATCTGAGAGGAATTGGAGCACGTATGGTTTCATCCATTCAGTGAAACGAAACAGATTGGCAGCTAGTAAAGCAGAGGACCTTGTATATATTCATTCTAATCTTCGTCTCTTGTCACATTCCTCCACAGACTACATGAAGGGACCTAGTAGACTTTGGGATGTCGAGCCTGAGATGAGTGACATTGATGCATCCATAAATGCATTAACACATCTCAATCCTATTGTTGAGAATTCTGACATAGTAGGAGGGTCCACTAGTGGATCTTCATTTGGTTCTGAGAATCTAGTTGGTGGTCGTACTCAATCCAACTATCATAACTCTTCAGAGAATCTTGATGATTTAGAACTCCAATTTCAGGAGAATAGTGATCATATTTTTGATAGCATGTGATTGTATCAAACTATCAATGTATTTGAATTTTGTTTTAATAATAAAATTATATTTAAATATAAACATTTAAATATAATATATAAACTATCAATGTATTTGAATTTTGAAATATTTAGCAATTATGTCTATATTGCTACAAAGTAATGATAAAATTCTCTAATTGTGTTATATATATTTGTATGTGTGTTTTTTATGAATGTCGTATCCTGCCGTATCCATTTGAGAGGTCTTGAAAAACAACCGTATCCGTATCCGATACCGTACCCGTACCCGTACCCGTATCCGTGTCCATGCAACCTTGTAGAAAACTGCTTTGAGTTAAATATTTTGGTGCTAAGGAAAGTTAAAGCACAGCTTTCTCGTTTGTTTTATCTTTTCTGGGCACCAAGAAGCAAAGAAAGGTTTGCAGCTCATATTTGGTATGCTTTTTTCATCTTTTTTTTTGTCAATGTATGATGCCACATTTTAGTAAATAGTGCAAAAAAATGTTTTTTCTAATATGAGTCAAGCCTTGGAAAGGGAAAAAGCATTTCCTAGTCAACATATGAAGTGGCAATCAGTCTAACGAAAATGCTGTTATGAAAAAGTAGAAATACTAGCACAATTCATGTGAAACATTACGAGTAGAAATCTCCATAAGGTAAAGGGAGAGTTGACCGATGAAATCACACTTGAAAAAGACAAGAAATATTGACTTATCATTGTCCAATCAGCAACCAAACTGACGCCAGCATAAGTGATTCATGCCTGAGGGAAAAGAAAAGTCAACCCAATTTCTTAAATGGTTGGTCATTTCTTAAGGCTGAATGATCAAGTGAGGGAAATCACACCTAGTAAAAAAATACTTTGTGCACTTTCTGATTATTTTTCCCTTTTAAATAAATCAAAATCTAATTGATTCAGAATGATCAACTAAGGGAAATCACACCTAGTAAAAAAAAACTTGGTGCACTTTCTAATTGTTTTGTCCTTTTAAATAAAACAAAATCTAATTTAATGAATTGTGCCTCCTTTCTAATATGTTGACTCAAATTAAAAATAGGCTGCCACCATCTACGTTTAGTCTTCACTCTTCTATAGTCTCCTTTCCAAAATAAATTGACCATGCAAGATTCAATGTCCAGTTTTAGTTCTTAACAATATAAAACAGTGAGGAGCTTGCACTATTTTAAGCTATATCAACCAAATTGGAAGGAATTATTGAAATTTCAAGTATGAAAGAAGTCATCACTCATACAGGATTAACAATGAAATATTTTTAGAGTTGCTATTGTCCACCAAAAAGTCTACAAAATAAAGGATTTATATGATTTAGAGCATACATAGTTGTGATTTTCAGTTGAGATTCGGTGCAAAAAAGAACACTATTCAAAGTGGTGGATTTCAAAAAGAAGGTAATGAGTAGATGTTCACATTCAAGTAGGGTGTTGATCGAACAATCAAAAGTTTGGAAACCTTTGAGTGTTTGCTAAACTTCATCAACAAAAGAAAGCATTGTCAATATCAAATCATTATGATGTCCCCAATGTAACAACCTATCCGGTCTACAGTTTAAAAATTCAACTGTCAACTAACTTTCAGCTGAATTGCAACTAACTTGTTTTCGAAACTAGGGTTTCCAACTTTTTTTTTAATTTCTTTTTGAACTAATTCAAACATGTAACTAACTTTTGAATTTTCAGTTTCAGCGGACATGTAACATCTAACTGTTTTCCGCTAACTATTCACGGTAGATCAATAACTAAATAACTGTCAAACTAGGGTTTTTCCTTTGCAGTTAGACGATAAAGAAAATCAATTCTAATGTTGTAACATTATACAAATCATCATCTAACTTTTAAACTACCAATTCTAATTGAAAGAAAAATTATTAAATGTAAACATATACAGAACATTACAGAAAGTTAGTAATTACTTTTCCTTGCTTCCAGAAAATACTGAACAAATACTACAACTAATAAACAAATGTAACAGCTATCTTTCCAGGGTTTAAGAAATGAAAACAACTGCCAGCTTTCATCCGGCTATAACTAACTAACTAAACCATTAAGGATTCCCATTAAACCAATAGATGAATAGAGTGAAGGAAATATCTTCTTTATATTCTTATACCAAATTCAAACCTTTCATTTCAGCAGAATGATTCAAATAACTGTTTAACTGCAGAATCTTTCAACTAACGTTTAACATAAAGAATAACATTCATTGCATAAATGAAAATAAACCTTAATGAGCATTGTATGTACCTGGATTTACGAGTAAGAGAGGATTACATTTGACATCATCTTCATGCTGTTATACTTGGGAATCTTTATCAAGGAGGGAAAGGGAATTATCATCAGGGGCTTTACCGCCCAACCAAGACCTAGTCCCCTGAGTTTCTTCAACTGAAGAACCCACCCTTCACAAGGGTAATTCAACAAGGATCAATTATCATCATGTCTCTGAGCCTGGTGTCATGAACCTATACCGTTGGTTGATCCCTCCTTTGTAGGTACCTCCTAACCAGAAGGATCATTCTGACCAAAAGTATATATGGTTCATGATAGCTCACAATTGCCTAACTGGCTTCATACCTTGGGCAAGGATTTTAATATTCCTGGCACTCCTGTGTCGTCAACACTCTCACCTTTGCTCGACATGATAATACTCTGTTCTAGTTCATAATATTGTAACATCAGGTTTGGTTATCTTTCTTTTCTTAGTTCGAGGTTTAACTTAACCATAGGGTTTATATCAGGCATAATAAGAGAATCTTGGCACATTGTCAATCATATCCTTTAAGACAATCGGTTAACTTAACTCTTACGAAAAGAGAAGAGACTTGGCCTTTAAGAAGGTTTCATCAGGTTAATGGTCTCAAAATGAAAAATAGTGACACGGGTTAATTTCAGAATTTCAATACCGAGAGGAAGAAGGTCACGGCTGGATCATTAGGTCATGGCTGGATCATTAGTTGTTAAGACCCAGAGAAAAAAATATATTTCACAGTCTCCATTTCAAATCAGTTTGATGACTGAAGAGGGACTCCAAGGCAAGGCAACAATACACAAGATTAAACAAGAAAGTTCTTCCATCGAGCATATTTTGAAAAATAAGCAAGAAACAAACCGTGAGATTCTTCTAGACTTATTATACCCAATTTACTTCTCTTCAAGTGATTGACAAATCAAGTCTTACTCTTAGATGAGATCGATATCAGGGTGTGATGCTCAATCATGCCACTCAAGTTTTCCAATCAGGCGAAGTATCTTTAACTAAGCTATAGTGATAAAACTGGAATTATGAGAACCAACAACCACTTGAGCAAGAAAAACTAGGGTTAGACCATTCTCGACGTGTATATTCAAGTTTTAAATATAATATCATCATCATCTTTTTACATTTTGCACATTAAAGTAAAACGTTCACATTTATAGATGCAACAAATAAAACAATTGTTTAATCCACAATTTTCACATTCACATGAAAAACAGTTATTGCAACTAACATAACGACCATAATTCCTTTGTCATTAACATGTTAGAGTCAGAGGGGATGTAACACCCAACTAATATTTTTAGGAATTTACAATTTTCTTTTGTAGGTAAACAACAATACCAAGATGCTAAAACACAGATTGAATACCAAAATAAATCCCTAAATCCGGAAATGCTTAAATTTTGGTACCATGTTTTGTAACTCGCTTATGAAAATAGTTCCAAGAATCGCCCAAACTCGGCGAGTCATGAGCTGAGCCAAGCTCGACGAGTTTGGGAGACTCGCGCTCTAAGTACTCGCCAAACTCACCAAGTCTGGGCGAGTCCCAAGTCTAGGACCCAACAATTTTAATTAATTTAAAAAAAAAATTACAATCTTTCAATGCTTGTTTGGTTTATGACATGCCCATCCAGGATTTACAAAAAAAAATATGAAAAGGTGTGCGCCATGAAGGTTTGTGTGGTTTTGAAGGTCTTCATTTGGGCTTGGTGGCAAGGGCTCCACCCCTCGACCCTATCCTATATCGTGACAAGGAGTGTGCTCAAGGTGCTACTCCTAGGCCAGGCGAGGGACGTTTCCCCTTGACCCCACTAGGGGCACTGCCCTCAAACCCCTACAAGGGGCGCTGCCCCTTGACCCCACTAGGGGTGTTGCCCCCAAACCCCTATGAGGGGCACTACCCCTCAACCCCATTGGGGTGTTTCCCCCAAACCCCCATCAAACTATAAGTCTAAGGATGCAATAGGCCAATGGTGAATCATGATCATAAAACCAACAAAATGCATATCCCTTGTTGCAAATCTCTACATCTTCACAGTCAAAGCCACAATCAAGGATTATCTTGTTTCATACATTGGACAAACTTGTTTAGTATACAAGGATGGCCATAGGCAAAGTTGGCATGTAAAATCATTGTACTGTTGAATAAAAGTTAACTCATAGTTGACAAGAAATACCATTTTCATAATCCAAAAATGTATCAATCATGCCCTACACGAACAATCCCATCTATTGGTATGCTAGCTAAGGTCAAACTAGAACATAACCATTTACCTTGTTGGTGTTTCAATTCACACCTTTGGAGTGCGGATTGGAAACGAACAGCTATGCACAATTAGAGTGCTCTTCAAAGTAGGAGGGGAAGCTCCCTCTTCGCTGATTATGCTTAAAAGGAAATACTAAACTAATTGCAAATCTTTTTATCTTAGCTAAGAGCACAAGGTTATAAAACTCTTTGCATCATAATTGAGGTTTTCTCTGGTTTCGTAACTTCAACTACAACTAAGCCTATTCTAAAAACGTTTCTAATATCTCAAGTAAATTCAAAGCAATAGACTTAGAAGTAAACTAGGAATGATCAATTAACACAAAGCTTAAACAAACTTGTTTCGAGAACACATCTGAAGACTCATTGTACTTTTAGATGTAAGCTGAAATAAAAATTATGAAAGCAAAACATTAAACAATGTACTAGAAAGATTGAGACAATAAATCAGAGCAAAATAGGCGTGAGATTTCCTATTCTCAAATTTCCAACAAACCATAAACTTTTGGGACAGCAAATTGTAGCAAATGTAGGCTTACAACATGCAATCAAACCAGATTACACTTGAAAAAGTTGAACAAATACTGAATAAAAAACTTGTAGGGAAAAGTAGGCACAACAATTTTGTTATCACAAGCACGGTTAAAAATAAATGGGCAAGGGTGCCCATATTTATACACAAACAAAGGAGTAGGGAACCCTAAAATCTCATTGTTTTTAACAATTAGTCTTGCCAACATGCAAGCTTTATTTCTAAGTCTAAACAAAAGATAAGTAATAGTTAACTAGAATGCTAACATCAGTTAACTGATCTAACACTAAGGAAAGCTCCAACTATACAATAGATATCTCCAAAGAATAGATATGCATGAAAGATGCCAGCACGTTAAACTCAAAAAAGACATTGAGTTAATTGTTGTTCTAAGTTCTATCCTTGGAAAACGTTGCATGTATCAACTGGTAGTTCACTCATTGACAACTTGGGATATCATATCCTCTAGAAAGTTGTTAACTGCCTCTTCATTAGGTACACTGATACCCTTCAGAACAACGTACTGTCTTTGCAACATCTCTTCACCATTTGCGATTAGATTGAGAAATTTTTTTCTCTTTTCAACTGCTTCATCAAATCTTGTTGACATTGCTGCAACCTAATTCATTTAACAAGCACCAGGATCACTATTAAAATTAATACGAACAAGGCTTTGAAACACTATTTGTACTTCATCAAGATCAAATTAAGTGCCATGTTCATGTTGATATTGACAAGGGATTTGTGACACAAACATGCTTACGAACTTGAGAGTACTAGCAACCTTTTGTCTATACTCAGTCAATTTTGCAGATATTCCTTCGTAAGTTTTTACTTTGAAGAGGTGTTCTCTCCAAGCAAAAAGCTTCTTCTTATGCTCTTTTGCAATAACTAAATCATAAGCCATTCTCAAGTTGGAAATGATGATCTCGTCTCTTGGCTTCCTTTCCGCTATGTTTTGCTCTGACTCTTGGATTCCTGAGCGAAGATCATGGGCGTTGTACCTCAATTGGTACATCTCTACAAGTATAAATCTGCCCTTGGTGATGAATTCTTCTACCCAATCTCTTAGATGTTTCCCATATAAAACCAACTGACTCAGCTGATTTTGATCTGCATATGACTCCAGAATCTTTGGAAGCAAAGTTGTGATGTGTGAAGTACCATGAAGTAGATTGGAAATGTACTACCGCAACTGTCGATTCTCAGCCTTGAGGGCTGCCTTGTCTTCATCCTTGAGCACTCTCTCCTTTGGGTTAACTATTGCAACCTCAAAGAGATTCACATCAGTCTGCCAGGTGCTTCTACCAAGATTGGCTTTGACCAATGTGAAGTCATCAACCTCAACCTCATCAGCATTCTTGTCTTCCGGCGGTGTAGCAATCTCAATGACAACCTCATTATCAGTATTCTTCTCCATGTGAACCTGCTTCTTGAGTTTCTTCTATGATGTATCTTGGTAGACGTTATCAAACTCTGCAAAGTCCAATTGATAAGAAGGCTTTCTCTTCTTTTTGCCTAGGAGGTTCTCAAGCCAAGACGAAGGGTCTCTACTAACTTCTTTGGGAGAATTGGTTCCAGCTCTAGCCACTCTTGATGGGTCAATCGGCGTTGAGATGTTGTGAACTGGTGAATCCACATCTGAGTCTATGTGAATAGGAAAGGGCTGTGGTGATGACGAAAGAGTAGGAAATGTAGGCTCTTCCTCAACTTGTGATACTGCCTCAACTGGAACTTCCGATGCACTTGCTGATTGTTCCTATTGAATTTCATTTTCCTTCAAGCTCTTTGTCATTCCACTAACCTTGGTACCTTCAGGAGGATTTCCCATTGCTTAAATCTGGGTTTCAATCTAGAAGAGGAAGGTAGTGGTGGATGAACCACTGGCGGCTCTGTAATTGGAATGACTACCTTCCATGTCCTCTTCCTACTCAAGTATTCTATCGTTCTTGACAATCCGGCTTGTTCTTTCCTTGATCGAGGTGCTCTCTTTAGCGTACCAATCAATCAGTTGAAGTGGCTGCTAATCAACCTAATCTCTGGCATATGTGGGAAGTAAGACTTCTCCATCATCATCTGACAAACCCTCCACATCTTCTAATAAAAAATGAACAATCTGATGAAGAGTAAGTCTACTGTAATTGTGCTTGCGCACTTCGAACTCATCTTCACAATTAACCCAAAAGTCTTCCATTGTAGGTTTATGTGAATGATTCTAACCAAGGCGGGCTGCCAAGAGACCCCAAGGGTCATATGAATGCCTTTCTTTGAAAACCTTGAGATTAAGCTTTGACAGTTCATTGCTCATCAACTTAGCATCAGTTGCTGATTTGCATCTATATATGCTCATTTCAAATGGGAAACTAACAACAAACTTGCATTTGTTATGCAAAAAGTTGTGCATTTCGTGTATTTTCCTTAGGAACTCCATGAACACTACCTTATCCGTTGGATATCTAGGTAGCATGACTAGATCACCTGAGAAGCCATATGCTCTAATGTAGGAGAAAGTGGGAAATTGGATAAACCAATCAGCCCAATCCGCCATTGCCAATCTGGCATCTACTGAAAAACCGTATATGCAACTCATTGTCAAGATCTCGCACTGCATGCATCAAGAAAAGATCATTCACCTGCTTTGACTGTGAAAACCCTAACTGCTGGAAATGCTCATACCCCTGTTGATTGCCCAGAGTTTCAATGACATTCAAACCTCTAAACTTGCCTTGAGAGGCCATTAGCTATACGAGGTATGATATCATTTGGAATTCATGGGCCTTGAAGAACTCTATTAGCTAGCAATGAAGAGTATCATTGGTCAATGCTAGCCAGTCGTAGTGTTCTCTTTTGTTGACAATCTGGGACATGATGTAGAACATCCAAGGCTAAAACTTATGTGCTTCTGCTTGATCTGTGACTCGGTTGAGCAAAGTAATTAAGACTGCAATTTCATCCTTAAACTCGCCACGTCCAATGTCTTTGGCAAAGTGTTTCGCTTCTCTTTTAGCCACCTTTGTGCAATCCTTTTTTGGCACTGATCCTTTTGTGCATTCCACGCCTTTTCACTCTTCAGTTGATACAATAAATTTTTCCACACATGGTGGAATGGAAAATCATTTCTCAATGTCTTCCGACCTAAGGCTGCAAATAATATGCCCATCTGCTAATTGGATTTCTCGTGAAGTGGGATTGTAATGCTTGACAAAAGAAAGCACAAACTCAATGTTCTGCACTGAGATGGGAAAAGAAGTTGCTGCTAGCAACCCGGAATGATCAAGATTCTTGATTGTAACGCTGGTTTTGCCTTTCAAAGTGTTCAGATCAACCACTGGATGTACCTGATGCAAGTCGGTGTCAAATGTCTTCAAGAAATCGTGAATCAAGACCAATTTGGTCCTGATTTCTATTGGAGAGAACTGCATATCTGAAAACTTGAAGATTGACTATGAACACAACTATGTTTGAAAAGCTAAAAATAGCTTCGCTGATTTTTCCTTCAAAAAGGAAAATTTCTTTGGAAAAATATGAGGTCTAGGTTTTGTAGACAATGTCGTTTTGAATAGACCCAAATTGTCAGATTTCAAAAAATCTGATATTTTCAAGAACATGGAAGATCCCCTTAGAAGTAGAAGCTGTGAAGCAATTTTTTCGAAAAAATTTGAGATATGGGTTTTGTAGAGAATCTCGTTGTGAAGAGATACAGATTGTCAAATTTTTTGAAAAAACTGAATTTTTTCCAAAAAAAAACGATCTTCTAAAAAGTGGAAGCCGCAGAAGCTATTTTTTCGAAAAAGTTGAGGTCTGGGTTTTGTAGAGAATGTTGTTCTAAATAGACCCAGATCGTCAAATTTTCAAAACAATTGAGGATTTCTTGAACATGCATGATTTCCTAGAAAATAGAAGCTAAAGAAGCAAACGAAAAAATTTCCAATCTTGAAGAAGAATGAAAAAGAAGTAGACCCAGATTCATAAAAGTTGGAAACTTTGATCACTTGTTTCTGAAAAGTGATGCCTTGGAAAAACGGATTATGGAAAAGTGTTCTTCTGTGCAATCTGTACTTGAATCTATTAAGAACTCTAAAAACGCCCTTCGTTTGATCCACCAAATCCTATTGAGAAGAAAATGGTAGCTCTCTTCTTTTGGATGTCAACCTGTAAGATAATGAAGAATAAATGCCCAAAGCTTCTTTTAATAAAGTTTGGAGGTGAAACAAGCACTTAACTCGCGAAAATCCTAAATTTAGTAGTCATCACGCGAAAATATCTATCTTTGTTTACATCAACTCGAAGAATCCCTAAAAACTAGGGTGGCCAAAGCATGCATTCATGAAAACGTCTTCAAAAATTTCTAACTCAAGTTGACTTAGGCGCCTTCCTTGAGGTAAGTGTCCAATTTTTGCAATGTTAGAACATTTTTCAAGATTTTCAACTTTTCCTTGATAAAATGCCTTTGTTTGATCTTCGATTCCGGACGTTTGATAGATCCTATGAACTAGCTGACGAACTCATTGAAGAGCATGATCAAATCTGAGAAGAATCTCTTCGAGACTGCGAACCCTAAAAACTGGTTCTAATCCCTTAAAATCTTGGGCGCCTCTGGCTAATAAGAGTGCTTTTGTTTGCCAAACTTAACCATTTTTTAATGATTTTCAATTTTTCAAATTTGTCTCTCGTGCTTCGTTCTTTGTTCGATTTGCAATTGCTAGTTATTGATGAATCTTTTGGTTAGGCTGAGATATTCATTAGAAAGCCTAAAGAAATCTGAAAAGATTGACCATTTTTGCAAACCCTAAAAGTTACTTTTGAGGGCTCAAAACCCTAGGCACCCTTGGATGAAACGGGCGCCCATGTGTGCCAAAAATAAAAAAATTTGATGCTTTTTATGATTTTCAATCCCTCCCTCTCATGGAACACCTCAGTTTGATCCGCAATTATGGTCATTCGACTGATCTTGAGAACCTACTGACGGATTCGTTGGAGAGCCTGATCAAATCTAAAAAGAATCTCCTGGAGACCGTGAACCCTAAAAACTGCATTTGATGGCTCAAAATTCTAGGCGCCCTTGGACAATAGGGGCGATTTTCCTCACCAAACAGTCAAATTTTGATTTTCTTGATTTTTTCTGACTTCATTTTCCATTTGATCCGAGATTTTGGCCATTTGGTAAATCTTGTGAACTAGATGTTGGACTCATTGCAAAGCCTGAAAAATTCTGAAGAGAACCCCCAAAATTGTAAACCCTCAAAACTGGTCCTAACCCCTTGAAATCGTGGGCGCCCTTGGCCAACAAGGGCGCTTTTCTTCACCAGACTTGGCCATTTTCTTGAAGATTTTCAATATTCTCATGCTTCGCATTCACCACCTTGCCGGCTACATAGACTGTCTTGCTGTGCACGATAAACGAAAAATGGAAAGTTATTAATGTATTGAAGCCTAGGCGCCTTCCTTGGCCAAGGGCGCCTAAGGTCTCCAGTGTTAGAATACTTTTGAATTCCCCTCCACCATTCAGCGCCGTATATTGTTTTGTGCAGTGTTTGAGACTTTGATTTTCACACCTGGCAGCTAGCCATCCTCCATTGACGAGACTTGTGTAGAATCCTCCTAGCTATTCAGTGAATCCGATCGTCAGCCCTCAGGGTTAGTCAAACGCCCGTGAGTGAAGAATCAGCGAAAAATACTGAAGAATGAAAACAAGTAGAAAAATGGTTAAGTATGGAATTTACATACTCCCTTGGAAAAGGCGCCCTTCTACTGGAGGTCTTAGAATCAATTTTCTCGCTTCGTCACTTCCAGGAACATCTCTTTCAAGTTGTTCTAGCTTTGTGATGAGATCAATAGCGCGCACATAGGAGCAATCCAACTCCCGGTGTCAAGGGTCAAAGTACAACGTTCAATTGAAAGTTGCAATGTGCAAAATCATTCTCAAAATGGTAATTGCACCTTTGCAGCCCAAGGGTGCCCTTGCATTTGAGGGCCTTAAACCAACTTTCAGATGCTCTGCATACAGTCATTGTTGTGGAATTTTTCTAGCTACACAATGGATCCTACATCCAGTCGATGCGAGTCATCATTCACCGGCTATGGCAGATTGAAGCACGAAATGGCAAAACAGGAAAATGGCCCAAGTTTGGTGGTCTATACATTATTTTAATAAAAGGTGACTTTGTTTTCGAGGCACCAGACATGGTTTTAAACACTTGTAGCTCCCAGGAGACATTTCATCGGAATAGTTCTGGCTACGCAATGGATGTGTCAACTCAGCTCTAGCATCAACCGGGCATCCAAAAATCAGAGTTCAACAAAGGTTGTGGTGACATTTTCGACAAACTACAAAATAGGAAGTTAGCTAAAAATCTCTACTTTTGAAGGCGGACGCCTGGAGAGTCAAACTTTGACTTTTCGGAATCAATAAAATATTCTAAGTCGAGCCAGAAAGATAGAATTCAATTAACTCAATTAAAAAATATTAAATCTTCAATTTCAACAATCAACTTTGATGAAGGCGATTTTCTTCAATATTTTACTATTGGCGCCTATTTTGAGACTCAATTGCAATTCGCATGTTGAGTTAGACTGAATATTTTAATATTTTAATATTTTTGAAACTCCAAGTCAATTTTTGTTGAACAAAGTGAGGTCCAATCAAATAATTTCTTTCCAAATCAGAGTTTCTACTTGCAGTTGGCACCTAAACCCTCAAAATTCTTTAAATATTCAAAGATGGGTCCATTTCTCTCACAACAAGTTGAGTACTCGCAAGCAAATTTTCTCATTGTGCAAGCATTCAAAGGCACTACAGATATTATTTTTTCAGATTTCCTTGCAGATACAGGTCCAAAATAATTAGCAAACTTTAGACAAGCATGGCGATTTTTGCAAAAGCAGAAACATAAAACTTCTATCTTTTGTCTTAAATTCTTCTATTCTCATCTTAAGTTTTCTTCGCATGTCCAAGATTTCGACGACTTTTGACAATTTTGGTCATCTGGGTTGGTTGTGCACGGTTTTCTCTACAAAACCCATGTGTTAGAATTTTTCAAGAAAAATTGCCTCATAACTTCACTTTTCAAAGCTTTGCTTTCTTTTCGGAAATTCCTTTGCATGGTGGAGTGAAAGTCAGTATTTTTCAAAACGGAGGATCTGGGTTTGCTTAAAATCATCTTCTGCACAAAACCCATATTCCAAAAATTTTCGGAAAAATCTATCCCTACAACCCCCGTTGCCCTAGTTGCTTTTTTTGGAAGTCTATGCATGTCAAGCCAGAAGGTGTTTTTTCGAATTTTTGACATTGTGGGTTTGCTTAGAATCATTTTTTGCACAAAACCCACGTCTCAAAAATTTTTGTAAAAATTGCCCCCCAACAGGGTATTTTTAGCCTCAATAGGAGTCATTTTAGCTTTCTAGAGAAAGTTGTCAAAACATAGCTGTGTTTATAGTCAACGAGCGAGTTTTTCAGAATGCAGTTCATGCAAACTGAATTCAAGACCAAATCGGTCTTAATTCATGAATTCATCAGAAAAATTGACATCGATTTGTATCAAGCGCATCCGAAGGGTTGACAGGCATAATCACTCAAGTCCACATGGTTTCATGCCTCATATAGCTGATTGTCTTCCAAGGCCGGTTTAGAGGGTTGACACCATTGGAATTCTGCATGTGCAGCAAGCTCATTTGCATTTCTCACAATCAGAGGGTTCACAATCAAACTTCGCAATTTCATCATGCAACATTCTTCCATTGAGAAAAACGTGAGAAGCGTCAGAAGCATAAAGCTACAAAAGAAATAGTGGCCATCACTTCAATTACGGAGCAGCCAAAATTACCAGTTAGTGAAATGCCAATTTAAGTGTGTGAAGATTTCCAGGATTGCTTGAGTTGCTAACAAGTAGTGAATTGACAATTGGGACATGTGACGACCTCAAATGGTGATATAGTCAACGAGCTTGTGGAGGGGTTAATTTCCCAAGATCAGGGCCAGTGAACTTCAGATCAAGACGTCCCACCTTTTCAGGATAGACATCAGACACAACAGTTAACTCGATGCCTCTTTCTGAGCTAACTCGTTCCACATTTCGTGCCATGTCTGTCTTGGAATCATCTATGTACAGTTGGAGTTCTCATTTAGTTCAATAAGGACATGCATGTTGCACATATCCATTTAGTTTAGTCTTGTTTCGGTTAACTGATGGTAGTTTTCCAGTTAACTGTATAGTTTCATTTATTTAGGTTTAGCAATAAAATCTTGCATGCTTGCAAGACTGTAGTTGACTCAAGGTGATTTTAGGGTTCCCTACACCTTTGATGTCAACAAATAAGAGCTCTTTGCTCATTTGTAATTAACTTTTGCAGGCAATAGTAATATATGCTGAGCCACCTTGCCTAAAATATTATTGTTCTGTATCTGTTCACGAGTTTTTAGTGTGATAATAAATGGTTGTGCCACCTTTCCTGAATGTTACTATTATGGTATTTGTTCATCTTAGTTAAATATAGTGGCTAGTTTGATCGTTTATTGTATGTGTATCTTGCCAATGCAGTTTGCTGTCCTAGTTGGCTATTCTATGTTGTGATTAATAGTTGTTCTTTCAATCTACGCCTCAGATAGGGGTTCCTCCTCCTTGGAAATTTGGAAAGAAGTATTATCGTTTAAGTGTTGTTGCTAATAAGCTTGTTGCATATCTATGCCTCGGATAGGGGTTCCTCCTCCTTGGAAATTTAGTAATTGAGCTTATCGTTTGATGTCGTGCCCAATAAACTTCATATCAGCCTACGCCTCAGATAGGGGTCCCTCCTCCTTGGAAATTCTGTTGTAAAGTTTATCGTCCAAAACATTCCCTGCTCCTAAGTCCTCATGCTTTGTTTTTCTTGAGGAAATAGGATAGATTAAAAGCATTAAGTTTAGTTGTAGTTAAGATCTGCAAAACCAAACAAAACCCTTAGCTGCAACATTCTTGGTTTCCTTAACCTTGTGCCTCTTCCAACTGAGTCAAAAAGATAGGATTTAGAATACTTTACTTTTTAATGCATATCAGCAAAAGAGGGAGCTTCCCCTCCTAATTTGAAGAGCAGTCATTACGCACTGTGCATAGCTATTAGTACCAACTTGCACTCCAGAGGTGCTAATTGTTACGCCAACAGATTAAAATTTGAAAAGGATTACCAGCATAGATATAAATAGTAGATTTAGTTGAACATAAACATTGTTGTCTAATCCTAATGTAATGGTTGAAATCACTCTCAAAAAAAAATTGATCATCATTTTGCAAGTCATATTTCACTCACAACAATTGTAGAAGCTAACCTTCTTGATGTGTGTTGTTTCTAGTCTCATTAAATTTAATGTTAGGTATGCTGAAATGTACAGAGTAGGGTAATCACATCTTTGTTTAGGGCTTCTTGGTTATTCAATTATTAACCTTGACCCATTTTAAATCAATGAGTAATCTTTATTCTCTAGATTCTTCAATAGAGAATGCATTCATAAGGTGAATTTCAATTAATGGAATGTTATTCTTAGCAAAATTGCTATCCTTGTAAGGGGTATTGCTAAAAATTTAAGCTATTGATCCTAGTGCTAGTTTGGGTTAGGGCTCAGAGGTTTGGTTCACAAATTCTGTCAAAAAAACACACACCCACCCACACTCACACACACATATATAAAGACCTCCATAATAAATAAATAGAAACATATCCATACTTTTATACTCTTATTACTTATACAAAGGTCATTTAATAATTAACATAGTGTTAAAGAATAAAAAGATATTTGTGTGTCTCCTGCTGAAATGAAAAGCATTGTCTTAGTAATATTCTCAAGAGACATTACTGAAAATCGTTGTGATGTTAAGAATAAAGGAGTAGATTGAGGTGACAAAAAGGGTAAAATGATTTATTTTCATGCACAATTTGTGATGTCTCCCCCTAATATGATTTATTTTCATCTTAATTGTGTTCAGACAGTGCTTTGCAACTCAGCAGCTCCCATAATGTATCTGTTCAAACAGCTAAAACTGTGACAAGTTTGATCTCCTGCAATGTCCAAAGTAATGAGCCCAAATAGACGAAAAAAATGTGAAAATAAAAATCATAAATTTGTGAACAAATTAACCCTAAAAATGTGTCAAAATTCGTCAAAAGAAGAAAAAAATAATAAAAATGCCTAGATTCATTGAGGCAGTCTGAAAATGTGTCTAAATTTGTCACAAGTTCACCTGAGGTCATCCTAGACGAACCAACAAAGGCTTTGAGCCTTGAACAGACCAACAAGTGTATCAGTTTTGAATCTAGAACAAGTTTAAATCTGACCTGGATCCAACTAGGCTTTTTAATGAACATGTAACTTAGCTAACAGTTGATGGTGAATGTAAATGATTTGAAATGTTGACCTAATTGATCTATTTTCCTTGCATGCTTATTATACTAAGCAAGGCACAATCCATGGGAAAAGTATAATGGAAGTTTGACCTAGTTGGAGGGTATAATAAAAAACCTTAAGAGTTAACTCTAAGTTCACTATCACTATGTAGCTGAGTTGCATGGAAACAAATATGGTATTGGATTGTTACAAAATCGATGTTGTTATATTAAAAAGAGGAACGAACGTTCCTTAAATAGATTACAAGAGACGATGTTTCTAAAAGAAACAATCGTTAACAAGAGATGAAGTTAGAAAAAGCGAGATGACCATTAACGACACAAATAGAAAGATATTATTCTAATACCCTCCCTTAATGGTCATCGTTCTAACTATCCAAAGATAATTGAGAAGGGTGCCCCCTTCTTCTCAGAACGCTGCTGCAACAAAAGACAAGAGCCTACCACTGACTCTCCCACTTGAGATGAGTCTGCCACCAACCCTCCCAGAAACTCCAAAACTTCTAGAAATAACAACACCAATCGTCCAACTTGAAGTTGGAGAACTGTCCCTCCCTGTAATCAAAGACACACCAAGAATAGCTGCTACAATTTTGAGGAAAATTCGGCAAAGCCTTCAAACTTTTGCAGATGAGCATGACGCCCCATAACAAACTGCAAGAAGCCAGATGTGCAGATGTTCGCCCCAACAACTCTAGGTGCGACCAAAAAACTAATTGCAAAAAACCACGATTTTTGAGGAAAAAATCGCCAAACCCAAGATTACAAATCATCATTTTTTTCAGAAAAAAACGGTAAAAACCAAATACCAAAGAGCCCTCTCGAACGACAGAAACCCTGACTAGGGTATACAAGAGAAAAACTCTTAATTTTTTAGGAGAAAATTATAAACCCTCCCTGAATTTTTAAAACAAAAAACAAAATTTTTTTCTTTACTGAGACAAAAATATTAATAAACCAATTTTTTTTCTTTAAGGGACAAAAAATATTTAAAACCCAGAATAATTCTTTTAAAAGGACAAAATTATAAACCTAGAAAACATTTTTTTTCTTTATGGGACAAAAAATATATTTAAAAACCCAGAACATCGATTGTCAACTTGAAAAAGAGGGTTTGGAACCCTAGCCACCAAAAAATAGAAGAAATCTGCACAAAAATCGAGGTACAGAAAACAATGCACCTAGAAAAATCTAAAGGGAACCCAGAAAAGGTCTCAAAAAACCCATCAAGAATTTGTGATCAGAATAACATTTCGACTTGAAACAAAGGGTCAAAACCCTAGCCGAAATTCCTAGAAGCCCTCGACGGCCATGAATGCACAGAAAAAAACAAAGATCAGAATATCGCTGCCAAAAGATCAAAGCTCTTCAGACCACTACCCAAGATGAATCAAGGCTCAACCAAGGAGAAATCGCGTCCAAATTAGAGCAAAAACACGGACTGATAACCAGTAAAAACAGAGAGAGCCGCGCAGGTAGAAAATGGAGAAGTCTGTCACGTGCCCTAAAATAGCGTAGTGTGATGGAAAAGCGGCACCAAAAGAGAACAAAACGGCGCCCACAAAATGTGAGATCTCCTTTCGTCGCAAACAAAAACTTGTAGAAAAAAAATAGGAGTTGCAAGTGTCAATGACACGCTGCAATATAAAGGTCGCAAATCCCGTCGTAACCAAGAGGAGAGAAGGGATGCAAACAAGAACCCGTCGTTATGAACAAAACCCACGGAAATAGACCCGAAAAAGAAATTTTCACGAACTGATAAAATATGCGACCAGAATATCCAAACAAAGACGCGAACAAAAAAATATTGAACCCACGAAAAATCAGAAAAAGCTTTAACAATTTCAGAAAGCCTCCAATGATTTTTTTTTTTTTTTAAAACGAAAAACAAATTTCTAGAAAAATTCCAAACAAGAAGAGGCTACAAATTTTTTATTAAAAATTCGCCAAATTCTGAAAAAACCCCATCGGCTCTGATACCATGTTACAAAATCGATGTTGTTATATTAAACAAAGGAATGAAAGTTCCTTAAATATATTACAAGAGACGATGTTTCTAAAAGAAACAATCGTTAACAAGAGACGAAGTTAGAAAAAGCGAGATGACCATTAATGACACAAATAGAAAGATATTATCTAATATGGATATGGTAACAGATATAGATAAATCATAAAACTAATTTTGAAAGAGCCATGATATTACACAATATGCTAATCGAGTTTTTTATAAACTTTTGTTTTTGAAGATCTCCCAAAGGAAGACAACTTCCAACTTTTTATAGCTAACATCTTTTAATGGAAAAACATAGGGATTATGTTCAAGCAAGTAAACATCATTTCCAATCAAAAGCACCTCTTACATATAATGTTGTCCCAAGTATTGTTAACGCTAAGTTATTTCCAACCAGTCTTACATTCAGGCTTTCCATCTGTTTCTAGAATTGTATATCCGATGGTGTTATTATGTTAATTTACCAAGATTGAAGTCATTATTGAAAAATGGGGAGTCATTTCTAAAGTTGCTGCTACTTAAGACAATATTCAGAAAGCATAATGCAACGAGTTCTACTGTTAGTTCTACTTGTGTATCAATTCAGAAAGAAAAAGAAAATAGCAACCAAACCTTAAAATGAAGAGATTGAAAAATGCCTTCAATTAAAAAACTAGTTATGTAATGTTTGGGACAAGTACAATGTTGAGAACATTCTTGAAACAAAATTAGGAAGCAAATCCAATATAAATCCCAAACGTTTAATGGTTCCAAAATCTATACACTCGTTGTATTAGTGAAAATGTTATCACAGCAAGATGTAACTGACCCTTCAACTAATAGATTGTACTTTCCCTTGTCTTGGTTAATTACTGCACGCTCCACCGTGGAAATACCCTGAAATTAAAGAATGAAAAGAAATCATAATAATTCAAAGATAAAACAAAGAAATTATAATTGATTGCAAAGACATTAAGCATCATTGAGTAAAACATGTAATTTTTTTCAAAATCCATAAATTTAAATACAAATGTAATAAGCACTCAATTGCATGTCTTTTACTGACCTTCACAACCACCTTCGTAAGCATTTTTCTTAATGATTGCATGGCAAAATGAAGTTTCATTCTATCTGCTTCAGGAGGAAAAATCAATAGTTTCTCATGGTCTAAAACCCGAAGGTGCTGCAAAAGTTCTCAAATTAGAATCTGAAATAAAAATTCATATTACTAATCTTAAACGTACACATTGAAAAATCTAATTTTTGATCAGTGATTATGATATACAATAAGCTTTCATTAATTTATCCTAGATACATCCCATTGTAAAGAGATGTTAATCAGGCACAAACCTGCTGCTTTAATTTTAGTTTTGGAGCTCTCAAAACAGATTCGGCCACAGTGGATGCATTAATGTCAAGCTGAAGAGAGTCGATTCTCTTCATATCTAGCTTAACAGACAAAAATGCCTGTCCAGACCTTAATACTATCTTTATACTCTTGGCAACCTATATCAAACATGTTTCAATCAATCAGAATGTTTCTTAATACATAGACATTGTATCACACTAAATAGCAATTATACATTTCTATAGAGTTCAATTAGTAAAATATGATAAATAATAAATGAGAAAAACACACTAAAAGAACTTTGAATGCCCATCATAAGGATTTTGTGTTATTTTAAATTAGTAAAGGGAAACATCGATATTAGACTCTTCATCATTCAAAAAGAAACATCCCACTTAATATAAAGAACTGAATACGCCAGAACTTTGTTATTCATCAATATAATCTAATAAATCAAGCACATTACATCTTGCTGCTAGAGGCGTACGAAGGGACCCTTGTGTTTCCTTAATGCAAGTGAAGAGAAATGAGGCACTAAAGCTTTTGCTATGATATAGATTACCGAGCATTATTAACAAGAAGATATTTAATTACATGGATTGTATTACTATTACCAACTATAACAACTTTTGGCATCATATTAACTTGTAACTTGAGATGGAAATTTATCATGTTAGCTGGGTAAGATCCACCAAGGGACTTATTATAGTAAATCCTACTCTGCTGAAACATATCTCTGTTCTCCCTGTATGTACTCTTACTGATAGAACATGTCTGTACCTGCAATCCAAGTAATTTGGTGATCTTGACAAATAATAAGAAATACAGGGAGAGTTTGAAGAATTTGAAATCAAATTGAGCAATGGAATATTTTGTGTAATCCTTAATTTTTAAGTTACATAATTTTAGTAATACTATGCACAATTTCTCTTCAGGGTTTTGCAGTAGTGCAACGAATAAAATAAACTTTTTCCCTATCTTTTTGACTTGGATATGAACACAAGACCTAAAACAATTCTTTCTCACAAACAAGATTTTATAGATTTTATGACATAAATCAAAGCAATTGAATATAACACCACAACACCTATCTATCTACTAAAAGAAAAAACCAATAAGCAGATGCACACAAGATTTTAAAGGAATAATTGTTTTAACAAACAATAACACACAATTCCAAGGATAAAACTGCTAAATTGCATAAAAGCTCCAACCTAGGTAGGTAAATAATATCAACATAAAGCTCAACATTAATTACCTATTATAAATCTAACCCGTAAATATAAGATGGAACTATCACAAACACAAACATAAAAAAACATTCACTTGAACAATAATTTCAGCAGCATAGGCATAGGATCAACTATCAGTATTCAATTTTGCACTCAAACCACTTATTTATAAGGTTACAAAACCCAGTTTTTGAGATTTAGGATAATAATTAATTTATCCCAAAAATCAATGTCTTTAAAGCAAAATGTCAAAAGCTATTGAAAAAGGTAGTGTAAAATCTGCCCCTCAGCACTTCTGCATTCACTATGGTGGTGTCAACTCAACAAGGTTAGAGTCATCCCTATCTTCCCTTCTACACATTTTTTTTCCTCCACACATTCTCACTCTCTGCCTTCATCCCTATGTGATTTTTGTCACCCTCTCCTTGCGTCATACCCTCTATTCTTCCCCTTTCAGCGCAGGCAGAGAGGATACTGGCACAATTTTGGAATTTGGCTTTTTCACCAGCCAAAATTGCCTTTGTTTGAAAGTTTCTAAAGCCTTTTTAATAAATCTGTTTCGTGCATATCTTGCTTGCACACTAGTTTGTCCTCCCATTTGAACGAACTTGGGTGGAAAGCCATGCCACGGCCCTTCTACCATGTCCTGCACCATTCCTCTCATTAGTTTGGTGGTCTCCTCTACTTGGGTTGCTTAGGATTCCCACACCTTCATAATTAAATTGTCTCCCTTCCCTTCTTTCTTCTTTGCCAACTGCATTGGTCCCCCTTATGCTACATTAAATTCAAACGTCCTCTCAATTTATTGATTTGCTTGACCATACCATGCCCAACAGGAAACAGTCTTATGAGGATGTGACAGGTAGAAAGAAAGAACTTCAAAACAATAAAAATATCCTAATCAAAACAATAAAAATATCCTAAACAAAACTGAAATAAAAGCTAACTAAAGTGACCTATAGAAAAGGATCTCAACAAATTGTCCAACACTAGAAATTACGATAAAAGAAGCAATTACAATAACTTGTTTGATAGAAGAATGTTCTCAGTAATTCTGACATAGATCTTTTATTCTAAAACATGGCACATCATTTGAAGAAACTTGAAACCCTAAGCACCAAACCATTATTGGTGCCTTGAACCTGATGCCTTCCATAGAAACCGTTGAAATCTACTGATCTGAACCCTAGATTGCTCTTGTGATAATCACAACCCCACTGAAAACTGCTGTGAGGGAAAAGCATATGATTTCAGTTTTGACCAAACTCAAAAATAAAAATGAATATCAAACAAGGATGCAATGCCAAAAACCCTCAGAAACCAATGACAATTTTCTGTGACATTTGTGAATAAAGGAGCTCAGACCCTCTCATGCAACCTTTAAAAGCTCATCACAAATCATTAAAACTCATAGCATATGAAGACTGCTGTAAATGGATTTTGAAGACATCAAAACCCCAATTGAAAGATCTTTATCCAAGCACTCCACAAAAGTAGAATATATGCCTTGAAAACCCTAGGTTCTATCAATAAATCTGCATCAAATACATTCAAACCCTAGGTGGTTGGATGTGGTTTTCTTATCAGCAAAACCCTGGGTGGCTAGATGTGGTATGAAACCCTTCACAAATCTAAAAAACATGCTTTTGAAATCTGAGTGTTTGTAAACCATGATCAGCTACTACAAAAAACTTTCCAACATTCAATACTGGCCCAGAAAAAAAGGTTGAAATATTTACTGAAACTGATACAAAATTATCAGAATGGATACAAACAGCTCAGGTGCTCCTTCTAGGTGTAAAGACCTTGCATTCACAACAAACCCTATTACTGCAACTGATGTGAACAGTCTGAGGGCACTTTTCTTATGCTGCATTCACTTGAAATCTGGTTTGAATGAGTGAAATATGCTCTTGGCTATTTCTAACCACTTGAAACTTTGACACCAACTCTCCAAGCATGCTTTTGATGACCTATTGTCACTTAATCTTGATTGCAAGACTCACCCCACACTCCATGATTGCCTATGTCACTTGATACCCTGACCTATACTTGCTAGGCATGTTTTAGGAAGGTTATTGCCACTTAAATTTTTGGCACAAACAGGTATGGTGGGTTCTTCCTGACCTCTACCACTTAGAAAGTGGTCAAAAATGCTACCCATACTTCTCAGGGCTGTTTCCATTTAAAATTTTGACATGATCATGCTGGAAGCAATCTTCAATTGTCTTTTTCACTTAACCTCAAGGTCAACACCAGTAAAGTGTGCTTCTTGAAGACTTTAGCCACTTAAACACTGCTATAATTTGCTAAGGCACACTTTTTTGTCATCTCTGTCACTTGAAACTTACCTCATATCAGCCAAGTGGATTTCTCCCTTGTCTTCACCACTTGAAAAATGGTTTTCACATGCTTAGCACACCCTCTATGGGTTACTGCCACTTCAGATTTGATCATTACCTTTGAAGCATGATCCTACCTCTCTGTCACTTACAATTGGGGTTTGATCCCTTTTTAAGATATTACCACTTATAGATTGGCTTTCACATCTAAGACATGCTCCAATCCAGCCTTAGCCACTCAAATTAAGAATTCTCATCTCAAAGATGCTCTTATTGTCAAATTTTGTCATTTTCCTAGCACCTAGCCATGTTTGTGTAATATTTTGTTCACCTTGGATATTTTCTACGTTATTGGATCCTCGTAACAAACTAGCTAGATCTGAGTCTAATTCAAACCAAATTTATGAGCCAATTCAATCCACTTGTGAATACAGGTACGACACAATAGAACGGGGTTGGGTTCATTTGCATGAACCCAAGAAGGATCTAGGGGAACCTAGATGAACCTAGGGAAAATCCTAAAGTTCCTTCTGGTTTTTATTTTTATTTTTTGCCTTTTTAAAAAAATCTTACTTTGACTTTGACCTAGTCACCCAAAATTGGATTTCAAATCCTAAAAGTCACATCTAAAACATTTCAAACACCAAAACAAGTCTATTTTAGCTCATTTCTATTGCAAAAAGCAAATAACATTCCAAAAGGCTAAACTTTTATTTTTGTTTGTTGAATCAACAGAGAAGATTGATTTTTGAAGGTTCTAAAATAGTTGCATTGTCATTCCTACATAATTTCAAGTGTCTATTGGCTTCCAAGAAGATCATAGAAGAATATTTTTGCAAAGAGGTATGATTTTTTCATTTTTTTCCTTGATTTTTGTATAACAAATATGAAACAAACCCTTTGCTTTATTTTTCATTCATTTTTCTACAATGTATCACTATGCTTAAAATTTCGAAAGAGCTAGGTTTATATATATATATATATATATATAGTTTTTGTAATGTCCCTTTCCTAGTGATCACTCCAAGAGGACTTATTAGCCTATTTAATTCTTGAGGCTATAGTCGGATAAAGGGAATTGGATTATTTAATTATTTAATGTTGACTAGTGGGAAAAAGTGCATTTATAAAGTAAAATTAAATAATTAACTTAAAAGGTGTTATAAAGTGACTTTCGGGAAATATTTAAAAAGGTACTTTATAAAGTCGCTTTATTTTATTTTATGAGTGGGAAAAGTGCAAGTCATAGATAAAGTGGAAATTAGAACTCATTTGCATTATGCTTGCTTATTTTCTCTAATTGATACTTTGAGGAGCTTTTCGAAATTCTTGGCTTTGGGGCCAAAAACCCTAGGGCGACTAGGTTCGGTGGTGAGACTAATCCACCCTAGCTGGTCAGGTTGGAGAGATCATACAGGTCTTTCACTGGTGTGCAATATTGGCAAATTTATGGGTCTCCTTCGGAGATAAATTGGAGAATAACCAAATATATCTTTCTTGCACAATTTGATAACTTCTAGCATGAGGTTGCATATTCTATTAGCTGAGAGGGTCAATTTACTTTGGCAAAGATTATCAAGGATTCGTGGGAGTTTATTATCAAGCTCATTCTATTGATGGCACTACAATTATACAGGCCGTGAGAAAGAGGTTTTAGTGTGGAGATTGCATGGTCATGAGGCTGCTAGTCACCTCTTTATAGCGTAATATTTCCAATTCAAGAACTTGGGAGTGATCATAGTTTGCGGACTCACCGCGAACTCGGCAGACTTGGGAGTCTGTTGGCCAGCTGAGTCGACTTGCCATGGACTCGAGAGTCGAGTCTAGGAGAGTCCTAGGTCGGGACTCCCGAGTCCGACCTCAGGAGTCGGCCAAGTCCTGAGGTCGGACTCAAGAGTCCCGAACCAAGACTCTCCTGCACGACTGGGAGTTAAAATGGGTTAAAAACCCTTTTTTTTTTCACTTTTTCTTTCATTTTAACATTCAACTTTGTGAATTTCAGGTCTGCAAATTGATTTCAGGTTGAAAGAAGTCGGGAGAACGAGCTAAAAAGATCAAAATAGAGCCAGGTAAGTGATCTAACAATTCTTTTTTTTTTGTTTTCTTGCATTCAAAATCAAAAAAATCAAGAAAAATAAGGGGAAATGCTACCAAATTTTTTCTATTTTAGCCTAATTCCTACTATTTCTAGCTTGGTTTTGCATTCTTTTTTTTATTGCAAATGTTTGAAACTTTGAATCACATTTATTTGCTGATATTTTAGCAAACCCTTGCTGATGTTTTTTTTTCCATGTTGAACTTGAAACAGCAATGTCATCTTCAAATCCAAAGGGAATGAGAAAAGACCCTGCATGGAAGTATGGAATACCAGGAAATAAAAAAGGTAAAGTGACATGTACTGAATGCCAAAAATGGATGACAGCAGGAGTAAACAGATTAAAATACAACCTTGCAAGAATACATGGGCAAAATGTGGAGGGATTCCTTAAGACTACTCCTAAGATTATGAGAGAGATGAAGGCCCTTCTTGCTGAATATGAGCCAAAAAAAGATGAAAGACAAAAAACAAAGGATGCCCTAGCAGCAGCGATGAGTGGATCCCATTCTACACATCTATGCCCCATGGTGTTGCAAGTCCAAGCATCCATGCTCCACATTCATCTTTTGGTGAGTCCTGAGGGTTCCTTTTCTACTACTAGTGTTGGCCAAGGTCCTTCATAAGGACCAAATTATTTTATTCCACGTAATGTTCTAGGAGCACAATCTTCACTTGAAGGTACCGATTGGAATAAGGAAAAGCATCATGAAGCTAGGATGGCTACTGCAAACTTTTGGTACTAAAATAATCTACCTTTCAATGTTGCAAACAGCCCATATTGGGAAGGTTTGGTGAACGCCCTTACAATTGCAGGAAAGGAGTTTAAGACCCCATCAGCTAGAGATTTGAGTGGGCCATTGTTAGAGAAAGCCGTAAAGAATACACAACTTATGGTTGATGAGCAAAAGAAATTTTTCCGAAGAAAAGGTTGCAGCATTTTATCTGATGGGTGGACAAATGGACGAAATAGAACTCTCTTAAACATTTTAGTGGCCTCTAATGGTGGATTGGTGTTCCTAAAATCAATAGATGCCTCCCATGAAGTCAAAAATGTTGAGACTTTATGCAATCTATTAGATGTGGTGGTCCAGGAGGTTGGAGTTGATAATGTTGTCCAAATTATCACAGACAACGCAGCTGCAGGTAGGCTACTTATGGAGAGGTATCCCACAATTGCATGGTCTTCGTGTGCTGCACATTGCTTGGACCTGTTGCTAGAGGACATTGGGAAGATTTCATGGGTCAAAAGAGTGGCTGAAGATGCAAAAAGTGTTACAAAATTTATCTACAACCATACTTGGGTGCTTTCTTTGATGAGGAAATTCACAAATGACAAGGACCTTGTGCGACCTGGAGTGACACGATTTGCTAGCCACTTCCTCACATTGCAAAGCATTCTTGGTGCCATTGGTAATCTCAAGCAAATGTTTGTGTCTAATGCTTGGAAGGAGTCCTCATTTTCCAATAGACTTGAAGGAGAGACGATTGTTGCCACAGTTTTTGATGAGACATTCATCGAAAATGGAGAGGAGTTGATGGGGGCAATCACACAAAAAAAAATTAGACATGATAATCTATTTGCTGTTTTTATTTTTTGAGGGGTTAATTTTGTTATAGTTTAACATTTGTTTTCATTTTTTTAGGTGACAAAACCGTTGGTGAGGGTTCTTTGTATGGTGAATGGAGATGGCATGCCAATGGGTTTCATCTATGAGGCCATGGATAGGGCCAAAGAGGCCATATCACATTACTATGGCGGCAACAAAAGGAAATATGAAATCATATGGTGCATCATTGATCGGAGATTGACAAACCAACTACACCAGCCGATTCATGCCTTTGCCTACTTCTTGAATCCGAAGTTCTACTTCTCGAACACATTTAAGGCGGATGAGGAGGTCATGTAAGGTCTTGTCACATGCATTGATAGGATGGTGCCTGATCATGAGCTGAGAGATAAGGTGCTTGATGAGTTGGAGGTGAGATTTGTTACATCTTATTTATGAATTTGCAATGTTGAGCCTTGACTATCTATGAATTTTCTATATTTGATTTACTTTTTCTTTTATCTATTCAAGGTCTACAAGGGTGCAGAGGGGAGACTCTTTTCCTCCCAACAAGCAATTGAAAGGAGAGGAAAACAACAACTAGGTAAAACATGAAATCAGAAACTTGATTCTTACATATAGATTTTTTACTTTATTCTTATTTCTTAATACTTATATTTTTTAAACATGTTTTTGTAGATCTATGGTGGGAGAACTACGGTGCTAGCACACCAAATCTTCAAAAGCTAGCCATACATGTCTTGTCGCAGCCATGCAGTGCTTCTGGGTGTGAACATTCACACAAAGAAGAGAAATAGGTTGACTCAGTAGCGCCTAAATGATTTAGTTTTTGTTCGGTACAACCTTTGCCTTCAAACTAGAAAGGTGGAGGGTGTTTCACATGAGTCCATCGACTTGGATGACATTAATCCATATGGTGAATGGACTATTGATGAACAAAATGATGAGGCTGATGTCTTCCTTACTAATGAGGATCTTGCTAAATTAGAGAGAGTAGCAGCAAAAGAAGAAGCAACAAGATTGGATGCCATGGAGGACGACGAAGACACATTTGAATATCATGTTTCCCCTGCTCAATCTCCTAGTCCTCATTTGGATACTATAGCACGGGCACCTTCTAGTTCTAGGCCTTCAAAATTGAGTACCATTGGGAGGGCAAAGATGAAGATGTAGATTAGATGTGGTTGTTACTATTTTCCTCTTTTTGACATGATTATATGTAAACATTTATAAACTTATGATGCTGTTATACATTGAAACTATGAGTATTTGATGACTATGAATGATTAAATTTCAATTATTGAGTGTTTGATGATCATATGACATGTAATCTTTGAATTATGAGTGTTTGATAATCAAATTAGGCTCTTATGTTCTCTAAATGCATTAATTTGTTCTTGTTTTTTTGTAAACCTACGGTTTTCTTTTTTGCCAAGTCCTAGCCAAGTCTTTTCCCGAGTCCATCCCGAGTCCCAAGTTCGAGTCATATTTTTGGGCTGCTCAATCCATGGTGAGTCCGAGTTTGTAAACTATGGTGCTTCCCTTTACTCAATCGCAGGTCAAGGAGGCCACCAAACTTGAGTAAATGCCACATAAGGGAGGCGTGAGCATTGCTGGGTATACATGCTTACTGGGTGTGAGTATTGTTGAGCATAGAATGTAGTTGGGTGTGGTCATTTGCATATAGGCAGCAATTGTTCTATCTTATCTGCAAGTCGTGGCACTTTGGTTAAGGGTCGACCTGCAACAAGCATTGTAAAGTGGTATTTATATGCTGACCGAAATCTACATTTTTGAGCATGAATATTGTTGTCATTACTGTTATTCAGACATATTGATGTTAAGGATATCTATGTTGTCATGTCCCTGCACACAATCATGAATTATCACTTACAAAGAAGAATTGAAGGCATGAATAAATCACAAACCAAAGGCATAAAATAATATGGGTTGATGACTATAGTATTATCGGCGATAATACTAAAGATAATAAGCATTAATTATCTATTGCTTAATGCAATGTTTAGTGGAGTTCGCTCACAAACAGTCGTGCCTCTTCGGACAAATGCACACATTGAAAGAAGACGTCCCTTACCCAGCAAAGGTATAGGAGCAAAGATCTTACAACAGCAAAAGGGAATCATCATCGAAGGAAGATAGACGAAAAGTATAGAGATCGACGCCAAGGCAGGTAGCATCATTCTCAAGCATATCTCCGCCATCTACTATCTTTTGTTCTATTATATATGTCTGAATTTTTACTGATGATTATTTCAGCGTTAGGCTGATTATATCTGCATTATGCCATGTTGCAACTCTACAGCGATTTAATTCCCTTTTCATGGATAGCACCATCTGAGATTATACTATAATTCATAGTTCAGGTCCATGTATCTATATTGATGTTCTCTCATCATATTGCTTAGATCGTTTTCCCATTCATACTTGTACTTGACATATGGGTACATGCAATTATATATAGATATATATTACTTTCCATGTATGTTTAGAAGATATGATATTTGTAGCTAGATTTGTGCATTAATATCAATATATAGTAATATAGTTATTGCTTAAATCTGTCTGTAAACCCGCTTGGGGGAAGAGGCCTGGGCGAGCGGTGAGAGCTAGAGATTCCACTTATAGTCGCCCGTACCTTTAAGGAAAGGATGGGCCATGGAGGGGTTGGAACACCCAGGACCGCTCAAGATGCTTCACCCATTCCCACAAGTGGATAAGTGTCTTCCAAGGATGAGGCATGGTTGGGGAAAGCATGTACAAGTCACCAACAGGGAGAGTTGTGGCATACAGCCTCTTAGATTGGTATATGGCTTTGGGCGAACACACCATGTCGCTCCTCCTAGCTTACGATAGGCTGCATCATTGATAATCTATAAATATGGTTGCCATGGATTAATGCTAACAAATGATAAATGCTTGTTTGGGAATCTATTTTTGTGGTTGTGATTGCAGGTTTGCCAAGATTTGATTACAATCATCAAGAAGTGAATCATCAATAAGGTGGAAACCCTAACCCTAGCTACTAAAGATTGTGACCCTTAGGTAATTTAGGGAAAATTTGGACAAGGGACATTACATATGCTTCCTTCTAATATATTGAATGAACTCCAAAACTGAAATTTGTTATGTTGATGTTTATTTATTGAATTTATTATATGTGAATGCAAACTTCAATAGCATTGAAAATGTTAAGTCCAATTATCATGCCACTTGTTGAGAAAATGCCAATGTGTCAAACTAAATATATTGTAAAAATATCTATCAAATTTAAGAGGGGTTTTTACAGTGGTATTAGAGCTAGAATTCTTGCTAGCCTGTGAGTTTTGGATACAAATTTTGATAGCAAAAATTTCTGAGCAGTGTTGGGTTTTTTTAGTTGCATGATCATTTATGAATCTGGAGGACAGGGAATACATAACATACAAGAGTAGGAGAGAGAGAATAGATGATAACCTATTTAATTCAGAGTCAGAAAAGGAGGAAAACATGGGTGACAAGCGTGAACCACCTGAGGGCAGCACTACGCAGATATTGAATGACCTTGCAAGGGGTCAACAATAGTTGGTTCAACTCCTTACTCAATTCATAACAAAGGATAACAATGTTGGTAAAATGGTACAAGATTGACTAACGGTAATAACAATGATAATGGCAACAATGGGAATAATGGTGAAGGGAGCAACACTCACATTCCTGCATAAAGCCACAGAGCAACTAGTAGAGTGACTCCTAGACCTCTTTTACCCCAATTCTTAGGAGGACAGCAAGCTGGAAATCAGGGACAGCAAGAACAAGGTGAAGGATTCACTGATTATTTGAGGGAGTATCAAACTCTTGGTGATGAATGCCATGAAGCTATGACCCTACAAGATTTTTGTGCCATTAAGTACAAGAACAAACCAAGGGATCATAATAGGGGCCCACAGAATCAGGATCTTCAGTGTAAGGTTGGGAAGCTATACATTCCTTCATTTGATGGCTCAAACAAATGCACTTCTAGAGCATGGGTTCAAAAGTTGAATATATATTTTCAACTCAACCCTATGTTGGAGACAGAGGACATCAAATATGCTACTTTGCATTTGAAGGGAGAGGCCCACGAGTGGTGGTACCATGGGCTAGTCACATTGGGACATGCTAGCATTACCTCATACTTGGACTTCACACAAAAGTTCATTGACCGATTTGACAAAAGGACCCAAAGTTACATTTTAGGGAGCCAACACGGCTTAAGCAGGTAAGGATAGTGGATGCCCACATTTCAAAGTTTCAAAGGCTTTCAATCATGGTAACGGATGTGTCGAAGCATAGACTGATCATTATTTTCATTCAGGGATTATCCGAGCCACTATGTGGTTGGATTAGGGCCTTCAAATCAAAGTCATTAAAGAATGCTATCATTAGGGCACGTGACATGGAAAATTCTGTCCGAAAGAGTAAATTCCCATCTAAACCTTTCCTTCCTTGGAAAAACAAAGACAAGAAACCCTTTAAGAAGGAGTGGCCCAGGAAAGACAAATTGGATGATGAGGCTCATAGAGATTTGAGGAGCAAGAAGCTATGTTTCAATTGTGACGAGGCATGGGAGCCTAGACACAGATGCATGGGTAAGGGTAAGGTGCATTACATTGAGGTACTTTCTGATAGTGATGGTGAAGAGGAAGCAGAACAGGTTCAGGGCAGCGAACAATAGTTCAGATGATGAGTAGCCACATGAAGAGGTTAAGAGTGGAGCTATTGCCACTCCATCAAGTACTCCTAGATTCAACTCTTGCAGAGTTAGGGGAGTATCATAGGGGCAGCGAGTCACAATTTTGATTAATAGTGGGGCAACCCACAATTTCATAGGTTCAACATTGGTGGCTAAAAGAGGTATTCCTGCAAAGAACTTTGAGGGATTTAATGTGATGGTAGTTGATGGGTTCAGTATTGGCATGTACACAGAAGATTCCTCAGTTGGATGTGACATTGGGAAACTACACGGTGACAGATGATTTTTATGTAGCTGACTTGGGTGATACTAATGCCATCTTGGGGATTCAGTGGCTTCATTCCTTAGGGAAGTATTCACAGAACTTCCATACAATGATGTTGAAATTTAAAGTAGCAGATGGTAAGAAGGTGGTTCTAAGGGGTATGGCCAACGGTTTGCCTAAGATTGTCTCAACCAAAAGGATGAAAGTATATTCAAGGATGGAGATGTTGCTTGGGCAATAGAGTGCATGATTACATCTAAGGAGTTTCCAGATAGCAGCTAGCCATGTCACGTAGACATTTAGTCATTGTTGGGCAAACATGACAGAGTTTTTGGAGAGATTCCTCTAGGGACCTCCTGATAGAGATTTCAAGCATACTATTGAGTTGGAAGGGAGCCAAACTGGTGATAACTATTCCTCACAGGCATTCGAAGAAGTTCAAGGATGAAATAGAGAAGGCCATCAAGGAGTTGTTAGATATGGGCCACATTAGACCCAATTCCAATCCATTTGCTTCTTCAGTGGCCTTGATTAAGGATGGAAATATGCGAATGTGCATTGACTACAGGGCCTTGAATAAGAAAACGACCAAAAATAGATATCCTATTCCCAGGATCAATGAGTTGTTAGATGAATTACATGGGGCAGTGTACTTTTCAAAGATTGATCTTCGATCGGGATATCACCAGATCAGGGTCCGAGAGCAAGACATACATAAGATAGCGTTCATGTGCCATTATGGGCACTATGAGTTCTTGGTCACGCCATTCAGGTTGACCAATGCACCTGCTACTTTCCAATTGTGTATGAAGTTGAACCACATCTTTAGCAAGCAACTGCATAAGTTTTTGTTAGTGTTCTTTAATGATCTCATTTACAGTAAAACATGAAATGATCACTTGAGGTAGTTAGACGAGGTGTTGAGTATTATGGGAGAGCAATCATTATGTACTAAGGCGTTTAAATGTGCATTTGGCATGACAGAGATTTTGTATTTGGGCCATGTGATCAGTGCGCAGAGTGTGTAGGTGCATCAAGAGAAGATTCAGGCAATTTTGGATTGGCCACCACCTAAGACCCTTACAGAGTTGTGTGGATTCTTTGGATTGTGCAGTTATTACAAGCGCTTTGTTAAAGGGTTTTCACAGTTGGGTGCACCCCTAACGGATCTCACAAAGACAGGGGTGTTTAGATGGACAAAGATGACTCAAGGTGCATTTGACAAGCTCAAGGAGGTGATGAGCACATGTCCAGTTTCAGCACTTCTTGATTTCACTCAGCCTTTCGTGCTTGAGTGTGATGCTTCGGGTGAGGGTATAGGGCTGTCTTGATGCAAAATAGACATTTGATAGCATTTGAGAGTTGGAAGCTCAAGGAACCAAAGAGACTATATTCCATCTACGACAAGGAGATGCTTGCCATCATGCATGCCTTGGTGAAGTTCAGATAGTACCTGGTGGGTGGGAGATTTGTGGTTAGGACTGACCACAACTACTTGAGGTATTTCCTTGAACAGAAGGATCTGAATGAGAGATAGCAGAAGTGGGTCAGCAAGATAAAGGCCTACGATTTTGACATCAAATATGTTAAGGGCAAGAAAAATATTGTTGCTTATGCCCTTTCCAAGAAACCAACTACAATTCCCTTACAGAGATTTCAGCTTATTGGAAGTCCCACCTTCTGGTGGAATATTCCAAGAATAAGTTTGTTTGTGAGTTGATGGATGGTCACATTCAGCATGATAGGTACAGGGTGGTAGATGACATTATCTACTACAAGGACAGGATAAACTTAATCCCAAAGTCAAAACTTAAGGAGAAGATAATGAGAGCTATTCATGATACACCATTGGTAGGGCATCCTGGTTACTTCAAAACCTACAGGAAGGTCAGGGAGAGGTTTTCTTGGAAGGGCCTCAAGGACGATGTGTTGTGACATGTGAGGGAATAGATGACTTGTCGACAGAACAAGCCAAAGCACACTCATCCAACAGGGTGTTATGTCCCCAAAATCGTGACATTTAAAAAAACGAAGAACTTATCTAAAAACTAGTAACCATTTGAATATCGTTATAATAATAATTGTTGAAAACAATATTATAATTATAAAAATTATAAATATTAAAATACATGTCTAAAATATCAACCACTCAACAACATTATAAGTATAATTATCAAGATCTAATTTAAAGGTATTACTATAATTATCAAAATCATCTTATGCATATCTTTATAATTAAAATCATGTTATAAATATCAATAATAATATTATAATATTTCTGATTATAATCATATTGTGGAATAAACATATAAATAGAATGACAAATGCTATAATAATAATAATATATAATATAAAACCCATGCTCTTAAACAAATGATAAAACAAAAGCCATGGATACTCTTATGTTCTTATTCGAAGCCAAAATATGACAATATTCAATTACTTACAATAACCCTGAATATGCATGAACAAGTTAAGTCGAGCAAAGAAATTATCGGGCAACATACTGAATGAGACGTCTTAGCCTAGGCAACGAATTCGGGTTGGCATCGAAGGATATAGGCGTGGGAATTCACCCAGAATTATTGGTGCACGGATGAACTGAATAATGAGGTCATTTGCATAGCCGTCTACCCTATGGGCCGCTCCACTCAGGCTCGGGATTCTATTCTCAATATCGTAGCAACAATATCAGGGGAATCAAGCAAGCCTATCACCATCAGGCTTGGTATTATATCGATATCCCGACCACCTTATTTCTTTATTATGTGCCGAATGATTGAAGGGCGCATACATTCAAAGGAATAATTATCGGAACTGGTTTGTAGTCGATGTCACCCTCATTATCCTTAAGGGCCTTTGGGGATTGACGTGAAGGGAGACCATGGTCAAAGCCACTCAAACTGGCCGCTTCCAAAGCAACGCATAAACATTGTCAGGCCATCGTGACAGGAATAATACCTCCGCTACTCACTTTAGGCATTAATGACTTATACGATATGATTGACACTCAATAACCATTTTGCGCTAAGACGATATCGCTGTTGATCACTATCACTTGCAATAGGACAATTCTCTTCATCGTCGCCCATGAGGATCTATCGTGTATGAGAAAAACCAGCAATCAATATGATATTTGCTTAATACCCCTATGGAGTGAACGGGTGAGTAAAGTCGTGATAATACTGTTGCCTAAAGGGAACGCTCAAAGCAAATCGGATGAAGTAGCTAAAGTCTTTGTTATGGAGCCAAACAATTAAACGATGGACGATTAAAGAAGCACAATTATACTTAGTTAATTAGGATTAATCCTAAGGACACAACCATTTGAAAAGTCAGCTCTATCCAAGTGGTGCATCTCCTATGGAAGGGGCATGGACGGTATTTCCCTCTTGCAAAGGCATATATATTTAAAACAAATCATAGGCTGAGGGAGGGGGGGGATGAAAAGTCTTCATATAGAAATATACCTCTTATACACAGCGGACCCACATACCCCAAGGAGCCATGTATAGTCATATGAGATACATGAATAACTTACCGAAATAGAAACAAAGAGATCGTTGGAGAGTAAGGAATTAGGAGAATGCAAGAAAAGCCGTGTAGTTCAGAACACTAGGAGATCGCAACAATTAGGTGAGATTACTCACTGGCTTTAATATATAGTTTCCAAATCTGACATAATGATGCCGCGTAAACCTCTTACTCAGTTGGTCTGTGTATTATTGAATGTAATCTTTAGTCTTTGCCCCCTAAGATGCAAGTTGCTCCTAACGCATTTGGAACCATTCTGGAAAATAGATTCATAGCAAATGATATTGGATGCTAACTCTAGACGGACTGTGTGGTCCTGGAACATTATAAACTGTAATGGTCTCTTCTACAAGACTGATTCTAATAATGACTGATCTATATCTTTGTGACTGATGTTTGGGATTTGCAAATGGCAATTAGATCGAACTAATGCTCATACTGTAGGCTGCATTGATCAGAAAATAGAATATACACTTAGGCATGGATACTCATTAATTTATTTCTGCACTCTAACGAACTTTCATGCTAGAACTAAATGATATGGTATACATATATGGACCTGAACTAAATTGTTGATTGCATTAGTGTATAGAATATAATGACTGAACTACAGATATGAAACTGGTTATATTTACTCATGCTCTCTGATTTATCTTCATGCTGAATTAGAAGCTCATGTAGGACTCTTTCCTAGCATAATATATGAAAATGCAAATGCATCAATAACAGTTGCTTCTTTGGAAACTATATAGAACTGTCTGCATTCTGATTGTACATCCCACCAGGAGAGTTGGCATTCTGCCCCCGCAGGCCATAGGAGGTCGTAGACCATTGGCCCCTTAAGGATTCCCCTCTCCTGATGGGTTGAGTGACTCTTCTTATGATTTCAATCTGCAAGTATGATTATGTCTACATAATTGCATTATGATTATGTCTTATTTTTGGATATCTAAATATTAATGCTAACAAATATGTTGTCAATATGATGAATACAGGATTCCAATCTAGAGTTATGGAATTAGGAGAACATTCATTTGGAAGAAAGAAACCCTAATCCTAATCAACAAGCAGATTCTAGGGAAAACAAGTGAGTTCTAGGGCAAGGTTGGGTAAGGGACATTACATAGGGTTACTGCAGCCATTGCCCATTCCAGAACAAAAGTGGGTGAGTGTCCATGGATTTTATTACGGGTCTACCTAAGGTACATGGCAGGGATTGGATTTATGTTGTGGTAGATCGGTTGACCAGGTTCGCTCACTTCCTCACAATTTCAATAGAGTACAAGGCACCACAAGTGGCATAGCTCTTTTTCATGGAGGTGTTTAGACTCCACGGGTTGCCTAAGTACATTGTCTGTGACTAAGACAGCAGATTTCTCAATGCTTTTTAGCAGGAGTTGTTCAAGCTAGCAAGTACAGAGTTGTCGTCTAGTACTAGTTACCACCCTCAGATGGATGGTCAAATGGAGATTGTGAACAAATGGGTTTGGGGTACCTACATAACTATGTCTCAAGTCAACAGAAGGCATGGGTTAAGTGGTTACATCTAGGAGAGAATTGTTACAATACCACTTACCATATGGCCATTTGCATGACACCATTCTAGACTCCACGGGTTGCCTAAGTACATTGCCAGTGACAGAGACAACAGATTTCTCAGTGCTTTTTGGCACAAGTTGTTCAGGCTAGCAAGTACAAAGTTGACATCTAGTACTAGTTACCACCGTCAGATGGATTGTTAGATGGAGATTGTGAACAAATGGGTTTAGGGGTACCTACATAACTATGTCTCAGGTCAACAGGAGGCATGGGTTAAGTGGTTACATCTAGGAGAGGATTGTTACCATACCACTTACCATATGGCCACTGTCACCATTCTAAACATTGTATGGATATGATGGTCCTTCATTTGTGGATTTGGCGTTTGGGGATAACAGGGCTCCCAAAGCCAAAGATTGGATACAAGGGAGCCAAGATTTTCTTAACGCTCTTATAGATAATTACAGGTGACCCAGAATCAGTAGAAGGCTTATGCAGACAAGCACAAGGTCGAGCGCAGTTTTGAGGTGGGAGACTTGGTCTTCTTGAGGTTGCAGCCCTACAAACAATCTTTGCTAAAGAAAAGTGGAGCAAAAAAGTTGAAACCACGTTTTTTAGGTCCTTATGGGATAATTAGGCATGTGGGGGAAATAGCCTATGAGCTCAAGTTGCCCCAGAACAGTAAGATCCATAATGTCTTTCATGTGTCATGCCTCAAGAAGGCACTAGGGCAATAGGTTACTTTGTCAGCAAAGTTGCCTTCGTTGGATGAAAAGGGGTAGTAGGTATGGGTTCCTGACGAGATTCTAGATGTCAGGAAAAGGAGATTGAGGAGCAGAGTGATCAAAGAATATTTGATCAAGTGGAGAGATGCTATGTGGGAAGGAGAGTAGTTTTTGCAACACCCTAATTTGCAATTGCTTGATGACAAGCAATCTTGGGAAGGGAGGACAGTAATGTCCTTTTCCCAGTAATCACTCCAAGAGGACTTATTAGCCTATTTAATTCCAGTAGGCTATAGTCAAATAGAGGGAATTGGACTATTTAATTATTTAATGTTGCCTGGTGGGAAAAAATGCATTTATAAGGTAATATTAAATAATTAAGTTAAAAGTTGCTATAAAGTGACTTTGGGGAAATATTTTTAAAAAGTACTTTATAAAGTCACTTTATTTTATTTTATGAGTGGGAAAACTACAAGTCATATATAAAGTGGAAATTAGAGTTCATTTGCATTATGCTTGCTTATTTTCTCTAATTGATACTTTGAGGAGCTTTTTGAAGTTCCTAGTTCTTGGCTTTGGGGACAGAAACCCTAGGGCGACTAGGTTCGATGGTGAAACTAATCCACTCTAGCTGGTCAGGTTGGAGAGATCATACAAGCCTTTCGCTAGTGTACAATATTGGCAAATTTATGGGTCTCTTTCGGAGATAAATTTGGGGAATCACGAAGTGTATCTTTCTTGCACTTGGATTGTTACCGGATATTTCACTTTGTTGTCAAGCATTTATTGTCGGTCAGAAGTTGGCTCCCTATCAGACGATTCCCCTACCGTAGCCTACTTGCTGAGGTCATTCTGGCCATAATTTCTGCAGTTGTCAAATAAAACAATAGTTAGTAAAGAATAATAATGTCAGGTGATGTCATGTACTCTCGGCAAAACATGTTTAGATTAGTGTTAATGTAATGATGTTATGAAACGTCGTGTCGGTTGGTTGTGTAACCACCGCCGAGCGTTATATGTAGTCGGGTGGGAATAGTCGGGGATTATGATGACAATGATATACGGATGCTGTTATTGATGTTACATTATGCTATTGATGATTCCACTCTTTGTACATGATATTTCCTGAGAATGAATAAAGCTTTGGCATTTTCCTATGATATCTTTTAGTGTACTGTTTAATCCTATGTTCTGTTTATTACAAGTTTGCCAGTAGTACGTAGAGTTTGAATCCCATTCCGTAGGCAAACATTTGGCGCCGTTGCCTGAACGGACTAGGGCATCATCCACCATGGCAGCGTAATGGGTCAACCAGCGGAAGAACCTATAAATGCTAATGAGGAACGAGGAGACCCATTGACAGAAGATTTGGTAAATTTGTGGAAAATCTCGCTCCGTGATCACGTACGTAGGGAATCCCTCGTTCGGGAGATCCCTGAGGAAGTCATCTGGGATCGGCTGGAAGTGAACGACGAGGTGAACCACCTTCTGAACCACATGCCCAGGTTGCTGGCCCGCCATTTCATTATTCTGCAAGACTTGCGCGAAGAAGAGGATCGCGAGCGCCGAAGGCAGCAAATCGTGCAACGCTGTGAAGACCGAAACAAACGGGAAGAGGAAGAACGGGATACTAGTCGGCGCCGCACTTCCGGCAACCAGCAATGATCGCTTGAACAACTAAATGCCCGTACGGCCGAACAAAGACAAGAATAGAGTACCTGACGGGCACGGGACTTCGGAAGAACAAGTTCGGCGATCACTGAGGCTACAAGAGCAGGAAAGTCGGCGAAGACGACTAAGGCAAGTCGGTAAGGAACTAGACGGGGACTTAATTGAAATTAATCAGAGCATAAAAAGAACATATGAAAATTTGCAAAAAATAGACACATCTATTGAACGAGCACACTACAGTTTGATAGAAGGAAGGGACGAAGACCCCTTCAGCAGCACCCCTTACGCAGGAAAATATAATCTCTATGACAATGAAGATGAATTCAACAAGAGTATCAGAAGATTTCGAGTTGTCACCAACCACTCCAGGGACGAAGTTGGAGGGGAAGGCCGCATTGGCTAATCCCCGTAAGCGTAGAGAGCATCTACGCGATCCCGAGGGAGACCCTACGCAAGCTGCGGATCGCCCATCGAGGACGGAGCAAAGACTGTGACGCGGGTCGAGTGCTGGTGACACACAGGGACGTAGCGAGGAATCCACTAGTCTAATCGGGTCCAAAACACAAGGAGGTCAACAAGGAGGTCAACCGGTAAAGATGGCTCATCCGGATCGGCAAAAGTTGCCGAAATTCCTGGGGAATGGCTCTGAGGATCCCGTACGGCATTACAAGACATGTGAGACAATCTGGATAGCCAGCGGGCAGGATGATCCCGACCAGTGGCTGAAGGCATTTCCAGCAACACTCAGAGAGAGTGCCATTGATTGGTACTCGGAATTGGACCAAGCACAGAGAGCTACATGGAGTTTATTGAAAAAAGCTTTTCAGGAGGAGTTCAAACTTCTTCGAGATGACAGCGAGATCGTTGCGGAGATATACAATACCAAGCAAGGAAAGCACGAGAGTGTGCGGACCTATAACCGAAGACTCAAAGACTTGCTGGGGAAATTGGAGACACAGCCGGCTGACGGGTTGAAGAAAAGATGGTTCATCGAGGGCTTGCTTTCGCCATTAAGAAAGAAAATGAAAGTCGTACCTCCTTCGTCGTACGCTGAAGCATACAATCGGGCAATGGACATAGAAAGTGAAAATAAAACATCCTCCCGAGGGAAAAAGAAGACAGACGACGAGGAGAGTACGGACGACAGCGACGATGAATCCAAGACTGTACAAGCACTCAGGAAAGATATGATGCGAATGGTGAAAGAATTGAAGGCCGACAAGGAGAGTACGAGAGAAGCCAGAGAACTGTGGTGTACGGATTGCAATGGGGAAGGTCACACGAAGGCGAATTGTCCCAAGAACTTATTCTACAATATTTGCCAAGTGATGGGACATTCCGTCAAGGAATGCCCATACAA